>JAQGBW010006884.1:0-10075 GCA_034698625.1 Julus scanicus | reverse complement strand
TCACTTTACTCGACTACTTTCACTTTACTCGACTACTTTCACTTTACTCGACTACTTTCACTTTACTCGACTACTTTCACTTAATTTACTCGACTACTTTCACTTAATTTACTCGACTACTTTCACTTAATTTACTCGACTACTTTCCCTTTACTTCGACTACTTTCCCTTTACTACCTCACAGTATTTGTTATGTTGAAAAACCGAAATGTAAAGTTCCTCAAAGATACTTAAAAATCGAGGTTTTGTCTTCTTTGAAACTGAAGTTATTTTTACTTAATATTTATTGGTATTTTTTTTATCTTAGCTTAATTTCCTACATTAATTTTGCTACATATGTTTTCGTTCAATTCATAGATTTCCTAACCGTCAACAGTATGCACAAACACTAAATTAATTCATTATTGACTAAAAGTACCGAAATTGTTTAAGTTAAGAAAGCTGTTTAGTGCCTCTCATGTAAATCAAGTACAGAGCAACCCATACATTATTAATAATCAGTAATGTAAGTCTAGAAGCTTCTAAATTATGCTTGTGTATTGCAGAAAACAACATGTTGTTCGAGCAGTTTCCCGTTACTATGTATACTTGTCTTGTTCTGCCATTGGTAAATCAACTTAACATGAGTCTTTTAATGTCATACACTGCCATTAACCATGCAAGAATGGGTGTCACTGTGAGCTAGTATATTACAAATATTAAATAATCGATAATACAGGTTAGCTGTTTTGTTTTGTTTAAAAATTGCGTTTTTACCTTATAAAAATCGCAATTCCTCTTTCCAATTTTGTCAATTTGGTTAGAAATTTGTAACATTTCTTGGATTTCGGCGGGGAGGATCTATCCCCAAGATTTTCCCTTCCTAAGTGGCGCACCAGGGGACATTTTCTTTTCATCTTTCACCTTACCCCTCAGTTGCGGAAATGTTATCCAGAAAATGTGTTAGACATTCAAAGGCCTATCCAATTAATTTCCACGCACCAGCCTCACTGCCAATTCCAAGACATTTTTCCAGATTTTTCCGATTATCGGAAATTTTCTGTCCTGGAAAGGAGTTTCCAGTATAAAATTGGTGTATAACACAAAGTTGGGCATAATTCCACACTTTCCCGAGTTTTTAAAAATTCAAGTACATTTGGGACTGCAGACACATTTTTCTGGTGTACATTTTCCCTTTCACTGACCTTTAAAACAATCCAAAAATTAAAAAATATCATTGTTAGCGGGAGTCCATAATGGCTTACCCCCTCCCTGTCCACATTCCAGCAGACCCCCGTTCCCACTTCTTGAGGACGCCTTTTTTGAATGGCCCCTAGTACATTTGTACATAATATTGATTACAATGAATATTTTAAAAACGAATTTGTAGGCGGAAAATGTGATTTTTAAATAAACTTGGTTCAAAATACAATCGAATTTTTTGCTGTAAACGAATTCTAGAAATTTCACAGTCAATTTGACTAGGAATTTAAAAAATGTAAGGAATTTCTGGTATGTAAATTGCATTTGTTTGACTTCGTTGCCGTTTGGTGGTACTCCCAAATCATTGGACCACCAACATATCCACATCCACCCTTGAGTAATCATGGACTGATCATCTTAGGTAATTATAATCTCCTGTACTGGCAGTACTTGCACTTAGGACGTTAAATTTATTGTAGTTTTTCTCATGTTATTTCAACAAGTATTCTCGAGTCAACTTATACATCCTTCTACCATGTCTCCAAAATACAAACTGACTTACTTAAACAGCCGTAGATTTGCTGAAATTGTCAGACTTCTGTTTGCTCAAGCTGGTGTAGAATACGAAGACATCAGGATTGAGGAGGACAAATGGGCCGAATTAAAACCTAGTAATTATCAAAAATGTTCACCAACTTCTTCAAAACCATTATTTGTAAATTAAACAACTTTCTTGCTTAGCCATGCCTTTTGGTAAAGTGCCAGTCTTGGAGATTGATGGAACCATTATCTCTGAGAGCAAAGCCATTGCTCGTTATATGGCTAGGGAACATGGTAATTAATTTGATAAGCCCTTTGCAACTGTACTTTTCTCCAATACTTCTATAATAGTGCTTTCTCATAGGTCTTGCCGGTAAAGACAATCTCGAAGCTGCCAAGTGCGACATGTTAGTTGATGCGTTTAGTGACCTCTTCAATTGTGACTCTTCTGCATTGGTCCTGTTAAAGCTTGCAACTGATAAAGTAAGTGCATAATTGATCATTAAACTTGCCTTTACTTTGTTTGTTAACCCTATTTTCCACTGCAGGCTCCTATTTATGAGTATTATGCTGCTGAAGCATTGCCTCCATTTCTCGCCTTCCTGAACCCAATCTTAGAGAAAAACCATGCCGGTGTTGGATTCCTTGTTGGCGACAAGGTGTGTATTCAACTCGTCATTTCTAATCCACAAACATCACTTAATTTTAATTTCATTCATTATTTTAGTTAACTTGGGCTGATATTGTTTTGGCATATGGTCTCAATCAAGTTGATCTTCTTGAACCAGTTCATGGATTTCAGATTCTTGAGGAATATCCTCTAATAAAAGCTTATATCGACAGAATCTTGGCATTGCCGAATATCCAGACTGCTATCCAGATTGCTAAACGGCAGGTTACTGAGTTCTAATTTATATTGAAAAAGTTTAGTTATTTATTCATAAATTATTGCTTAGCGCTCTTGGAACTTAATAAGCGTAATAAACTTCTTTTTTTCTATTATTTATACGTGTCTTACTTCTTTTATATGTCTTTGTCTGTTAATGATGCAAAATAAACTCATGAAATCAGTTATTGTAAACTCGACAAACGAAAACCTGAAGTTCCTCAAAAATAGTGAGAATTCATAGTTTTGACTTCATTGAAACTAACCTTGTTTTAACTTAGCATTCATTGGTATTGATTTCATTATATGAATTCTCACTGTCTTTCTTGCGTTACTTTACTGTATTATTTTATTACTTTTATTTTTTTGCGTTACATTGTTTTTTAGAAGTCGAAAAACGAAGTCTACAGTTTCTCAAAAGTACTGAAAAATTAGTTTTGAATTCAATGAAATTAAACTTACTTTAACTTAATATTTATTGGTATTCTTTTCATCTTACACTTATTTCCTACATTTTTTTCGTTTATTTCATAAATTTCTTAACCGTCAACAGCGTGCAGAAACACAATATAAGTTTGTTATTTACTAAAAGTACCGAAATTGTTTTAGATTAGAAAAAGCAGTTTAGTTCCTCTCATTAAAATCAAGTACAGGACAGCCCATACATCATTAATAATTAGTATTTTAAGTCTAGAAGCTTCTAAATTATGCATGTTATAGGAACTGTTGTCCGTACTACTTGTCTTAATCTGCCCATGGTAAATCAACTTAAGTCTTTGAAATGCCATACACTGCCATTAACCATGCAAGAACGGGTGCCACAGTGAGAAATTAAAATTATTAAATAATCGATAATCCAGGTTAGGTGTCTTGTTTTGTTTATAAATTGCGTTTTTACCTTGGAAAAGATTCCCATTTCCCCAGCGCCGCACCAGGTGGTACCTGGGACGGACATTTTTGTCACCCCCACCCCTTAGTTGCGGAAATTTTATATAGAAAATATTATGTTGACATATACAAATGCCCATTCAATTTCACGCACCCGTCTGTCACATTTTTTCAGAATTGTCTGATTAACGGAAATTTCCTGACCACGAAGGGCAGCATAAAATTGGTGATTAACACAAAGTTGGGCATAATTCTCCACTTTCCCGAAGTTTTCAAAATTCAAGTACATTTCAGACTGGGCACACATTTTTTTCCTATCACTGACCTTTAAAACTCAATCTAAAACTGAAAAATACCATTGTTAGCGGACGGCCATAATGGATTGCCCCCTTCCCTGTCTACATTCTAGCATACCTCCTTCCCCACTTTTAAGGACGACCTTTTTGAATGGCCCCATAGTACATTTGTACGTAATATTGATTACAATGAATATTTCCAAAACAAATTTTTAGGCGGGAAATGTGATTTTTAAATAAACTTGGTTCAAAGTACATTATGCGGATGAGCATAATGTTTTACCCCCTTTCTCCTTGAAATAGTGTACACATGCCACCAGACCTCCCCCTCTTGAGGTCGTCTTTTTTGAATGGCCCCTTGATACATGCAAGGTATTGATTAAATGAACGTTTTGAAATTACTTCAAAGCGAAATTTTAGGCGGGATTTGTCATTTTTGAATAATCTTGGTTCAAAGTACATTCGAATTTTTGCCTTAAGAATTCAAGAAAGTTAAAAGTCAGCTTGATTAGGAATTTGAAAAATTTAAGGAATTCCTGGTATGTAAATTGCAATTATTTGAGTTATGTACCGCTTGGTGGTACTCCAAAATCACTGGACCACTAACATATAAATACCCACATCCACCACTAAGTAATCATTCGGTTTTCTTTCTCTAGATTGATCATCTTAGGTAATTATAATGTTCTGTGTCGTACTTGAACTTAGGGCGGTTAACTGATTGTAGTTTTTCTCATGTTATCTATACAAGGTATTCTCAAGATAACTTCGATCTACATTCCTCTACCATGTCTCCAAGATGCAAACTGACCTATTTCAACAGCCGTGGATTGGCTGAAATTATCCGACTGTTGTTTGCTCAAGTTGGTGTAGAATACGAAGATATCAGGATTGAGAAGGATGAATGGGCAATATTAAAACCTAGTAATTGTCTTAAAATCTTTACCTACTTGTTCTAAAACAATGTTTATAAAGTAACCAACTTTCTTGCTTAGACACGCCTTTTGGTAAATTGCCAATCTTGGAGGTTGATGGAACCGTTATCTCTGAGAGCAGAGCCATTGCTCGATATGTGGCAAGAGAACATGGTAATTATTTCTAAAAGACCTTTGCAAGTGTATTGCTCTCATGTACTTCTTTAATGGTACTTTTTTATAGGTCTTGCTGGTAAAGACAACCTCGAAGCTGCCAAGTGCGACATGTTAGTTGATGCGTTTAGGGACCTCCTTAGTAACTTCACTGCATGGGTGCTGGAAACGGATATAACTAAAAAAGTAAGTTAATAATTGGTCCTTACTTCTGCCTTGCTTTTGTTTGTTAACCCCGTTTTTTCCACTGCAGGCTGAAATTTATGAGACTTTTGCTGCTGAAACTGCCCCTCCATTTCTCGCCTGCCTGAACAGAATTTTAGAGAAAAACCATGGCGGCGTTGGATTCATTGTTGGCGACAAAGTGTGTATTTAACTATTCATTCGTAATCTACGAACATCACTTAATTTTAATTTCGTTTCTTATTTTAGTTAACATAAATTTCTTAAAGATAAATTTCTTTGATACCATGTGCCAGCGAAATATCATTTCGCTGGCACATGGTATCAAAGAAATTTATCTTCTTGGACCAGCTCACGGATTTCAGATTCTTGAGAAGTATCCTCTAATGATAGCTTATATCGAAAGAATCTTGGCATTGCCGAACATCATGGCATGGATTGCTAAACGACCGGTTACTGAGTTATAAGTTATATTGAAAAAGTCTATTTATTAATTCTTGAATTATTGCTTGATATTCTTGGAACTTAATAAGCGTAATAAACATTTTTTCTATTATTTGGATGTGTTATACTTCTTTTATATGTCCTTGTCTGTCGAAAGCTTAAGCTCCTTGGAAGTACTGAAAACTCAGTTTTGACTTCATTGAAACTAAAGTTATTTTGCATTAGTATTCATTGGTATGAAGTTCATCTTACACAATTATTCTTGCATTAATTTTTCTGTTTTCCTGTCCATTTCACAGATTTCATAGACTTTCAACTGTATGAAACTAAAAGTACTGAACTTGTTTAATGTTAGAAAAAGTAATTTTTTCTTCTCATTGAAACCAAGTACAGAGCAACCCATACATCAATAATAATCGTTAATTTAAGTCTTGAAACTACTAAATTTTACATGTGTTTTTACAGGAACTGTTGTCTGTTCCTGATTGTCTGGTTCTGAACCATGGAAAATCAACTTGATAGTGTTTGGATGTCATGCATACACTGCCATTAACGATGCAAGAATGAGTGTCACGGTAAGCCATTAAAAAGATTAAATAATCGATAATACATGCAGGTTAGCTAATAAGGGGAAACGACTGTTTTTATCAATAACCTACCCACTTAAGTAGTCTATAAGTGCACAACTGCCAGACTGTCGCTAATTGAAACTTTAATGAACTGTCGTTTTTGTGCATTTCCTTAAATTTGTAATTGAGTTTCAGAAAACATGGTGCAGATGAACATTAGGCATTCAATTTGGAGTTATTAACTGCAAGGAAATTTATGGATCCACCTTTCAACCCCAAACTTTTATTTAAAGTTGCCACTTTTTTTACTTTCACTCATTGTCATCACACTCTGGGGGGAGGGGATAGGGCCCATAATCTTAGAGTGGACTATTTTGGCCATATATTTAAGACGCTATAGTATCATTAGGGGCCTAGCAGAGAATTGGCCTATAGTTGAAATTGAAAATGCTTGTTCACCTAAGAAAAATCGCACTTTTACCTTAGAAAAACCGCAATTTATATTCTCAATCCAAGAAATGTTACAAGTTTTAAACATTTCGGGGGAACAGAAGGGAGAGGGAAGGGGGGGAGCCTATTCCCAAGATTATAAATTTGTTGCCAATTCGGTTTGAAATTTGCAAATAATTTGGATTTCGGGGAGGATGGAGATCTATTTCTATAAGATTCTAAATGGCTTTTTTACCTTAGAAAAATCGCACTTTTACCTTTAAAAAAATCGCAATTCCTCTTTTATATTTTGCCAATTTGGTTTGAAATTTGTACAATTTCTTGGATTTCTGAGGGAGGTGATCTTTCAACAGTTTCTAACAAAAATTCGTCACCAAATGTTCCTTTACCGTGGATTCACCATTCGTAATTTTTTTTATCCCTAGTATGTATAAAATATGCCCTATACAGTAGACCAAGTAGAGTATATATACAAAAAAACTGCTTGTATACAGACCTATAGAACACGTGGTGTTGCACCAAAATCAATACTGTCTAATCAAATATGTATAAATTTTTGATTATCTCTTTTGCTTGCACGCTAATGCCTTAATCATCTGATCAGTTTGTAACTATACCTGCAGTTAATTGGAACAATCTTGAATTTTTCCAGAACCTGCAAAGAACTCACAAGATACCAGTGCTCAGCAAACAGTAAAGTGATAACTTCAAGTTATTTTGAAGCTGGTGAAGTAAATATCTGGATTACTCCTCAAGGTATGTCCATCAGATAGCATGTATCCCGTAATAATTACCTTCGTTTTCATGTTACGTTAAAATGTGACTCATGAAGTGTCTTGTAGGGTTTAGGGGTCATTTAAAAAGAAGGTCTAACGGAGAGAACCAGGGGGTGTCTGCTGGTATGTGGACAGCAAGTGGACAGGGGGAGGGAGGGGGAAAGCCATTATGGACGCTCACCAATGATGGTATTTTATAGTTTTTGGTGGTTTTTTTTAAATTGAGTTTTAAACGTTTGTGAAAGGGTAAAGGGATAATAACAGAAATCTGATCCCATTTCCAAATGTATACTTTAATTTTTAAACCCCTAGGAAAGTGGAGACTTATGCTTATATTTGTGTGAAATACAAATTTTATGCTGAAATTTCCCTTCGAGGTCACGAAATTTCCGTCTATCAGAAAATTCTGGAAAAATATGAATTGATAGCGAGACTGAAATAAATGGGAGGGGCCTTAATTGGTATGTTCCAACAAATTTGTAGGGCATCCTACTTTTCAAAACAAATTAGGAACATATGTATATGAAGGGGGAGAGGTGTCTAGGCTAAAATGGACACCACCAACATAAAAGTATGCTAATGTCTCAGCATCAAAGTATACCAATGCCCCAACATCAAAGTATACTATTGGCCCATAATCATAGTATACTGATGCCCCAACATCAAAGTATACTGATGCCCCAACATCAAAGTATACATTAGCCCTTGGTATGTCTCCTTACTAATGTTCCAACATCAAAGTATATACTGATGCACCACCAAAGTATACTAATGCCCAACATCAAAGTATACTAATGCCCAAAATCAATGTATACTATAATGCCCCAACATCAAAGTATACTGATGCCCTAACTTCAAAGTACACTGATGCCCCAACATCAAAGTATACTAATGTCTCAACATCAAAGTATATACTGATGCACCACTAAAGTATACTAATGCCCCACTAAAGTATACTAATGCCTCAACATCAAAGTATACTATAATGCCCCAACATCAAAGTATACTGATGCCCTAACTTCAAAGTACACTGATGCCCCATCATCAAAGTATACTAATGTCCCAACATCAAAGTATATACTGATGCACCACTAAAGTATACTAATGCCCCACTAAAGTATACTGATGCCCCAACATCAAAGTATACTAATGTCCGGGCCATAGTTGGGACATTATGTCCAAACATCAAAGTATACTGATGCCCCAACAGCGTCTCCGGCTGGAGGCTGCCAGATTAAACAGCACCAAACAGTTTCTCAAAGTCGATGAAAAGAAATTTCTCCCGCATGCGCACATTCACTTCCGCTTAAATCAACGTTTCCTGCTATAGCTGTTTGCCACCTAAGCCCACCTTAAATGCCTATTGATAGTTCCTTCATAAGCTCATAATTCCTATTTAGACTTTATTGCATGTCTGGATATGTTACTGAATAATACGACAGAATGACGACTTATTTAAATGATCTGAAAGCCTCCCAGGGTTGTCGTGACTTGCACTAATTTACTAAATACACACTTGCACATGATGTATAGACCTTGGCTTGCACCATTAACATGACGATTTTATTGTATAGTTAATTTAGCCCGGAAGCAATAGGACACGTGACTTGTAATTTAAATAGATATTTTGGTCGATGTTTTGCGCCATTTGGTGTCTGTTTTTATAGCGGCTTAGTGTTATCTTCAAAGAGTACTAGCTGTTTTTTAAAGTGTACTTTCAGTTTTACTTGGACGATAACGTGAAGTTAGATTTTAACAATCATTCATAACTTCAAAATGGCTCCAACTTACAAGTTGACATACTTCAACCTTCGTGGAATGGCGGAAACAATTCGTCTAATATTTGCTTATGCTGATGTTGAATACGTAGATTTTAGGATTGAAAGGGAGAACTGGCCTGAATGGAAACCGAGTAATTATAATTTATCTACTATAGTGAGTACTGGGGAGCATTGAGACGCTTTTTAGTTTAAAAAATGTTTTCCCGCCCATTCCTTAATTGTCCAGTTGAACTAAAATTGTAAAGGTGTGTATGCATAGAAAAAAACTTTAAAAACATGAAACATACACTTGCTACCTTGGTGTGTCCAGAAATGTTTGTGAAACAAGTGTCGAAAAACGGATATTTTCTGACACATTTCCATGTTTCCTAAAGATTGCTCAAGAGGCGGTTTAGATCTAAGGAAACACATGTTCCAAAAAACATGCTGGAAGTTTTTGTTCAGAGTTTCTTGTGTATGTTTGATGTGTTTGTGTATGTTTGATGTGTTTGTGTATGTTTCTTGGTGCATACCGACCATAAGGATATAATGTTTGTGCATAAACTTTTTATGAAGTGAATTCTATCAAATCCTCTGTTACAATTTTGATGTTGGAAACATTTTGTGGAATGTCTCATTTAAACCCACTACCGGTGTAAAATGAGACACTTTATGAATTAGACAAAATATGCTAAAAGCTTATAATAACTTGTATTTATCGTTGTTAGACTAAAAAACGTAAGAATTTGCAATTGAAATATGATGACATGAAATTATCAAAATCTAAAAAAGTTCCTTTACTGTACTCTACTGTTCTGTTTGGGACTGTAGTTCTAAATGCTCCAAATATCTCAATGCTCCCCAGTCTGCCCTATCATACTTTGAAAACGTTGGTAATAAATTCAATTTTATACCTGTTTAGAAATGCCTTTTGGTAAGGTTCCAGTTTTGGAATTTAATGGGGAAGTTTTGGCTGAAAGCAAAGCTATTTCACGTTATCTTGCTAAAGAATT
>JAQGBW010006883.1:0-10076 GCA_034698625.1 Julus scanicus | reverse complement strand
ATCAAAGAGGGTTAGACGCCAAAAATCCTTAAAAGACTAGTATTATATGTATTTCTAAAGTTGAAGGTATGCTAAAAAATTTGCCACTGTGATTACGTATTCCTTGAAATTTATAAAAAATGTCGTTCGTAAAGGTATTTTTGTTTAATATGTATACATAATCAAAAATGGAAAAAATTCTATACAATAGACATTTCAACCTGTTTATCTCGAAACCTGTTCATCTCCAAACATGTTTATCTCAAAATTGTAATCCTTCCCATGGAATTCGAGATAGGCAGGTTCGACTGTATATCTAGTCAACAAGCTCCAGAGAATGCTTCTATTCACATTGTCAAACATCGTCACTTAATGAACACAGGATGCCTTTATTTAAGGGATTTCCCATACCGCTCTCTGTCACGATTAGTTTGCGATTCAACCACCGGCTTTCATGGTGCAGAATAATAGCCTTTATTTTTTAGAGAGTTGGTGCACTTTATTAAATGCAATCAAAAATGCTTATTTTCGAGGTTCACTTTTCATATGGATGTTCTAAGTTGAAAGGATTTATTTATGTTATCTTGTTTCGCCGCTTTTAGTAGGCATTTTAACCGAAATTGATTTTCAGCAGTATCATGGCCAATTCTACTTTTTAAAACCAATGTTTCTTTTCATACACTGAAGAAATTCTTTAAGAAGACACAAATTGCACATTATTCATTCATAACCCTTCGCTAAGATTTTTTAAAACTGATGTCGTTTTTTCCTTGCCTTCTTCTTAGGTTGAATTTTCGGTGTTAAGAATTTCTTTAAAAAAAATTTACAATATCGGTAGTTTAGGATACGCGAACAATGAAATTCTGAGCGGCGAATACAGAAAATGTTTAAATTTTTTTTTCCCCCGAGAATACTGACTCCGCAAACAACACTTTTTTAAAAGGACAAAAACTTCTACGATGGGAAGTCTCAACTTTTCTGATAGCTCTGTGGATTTTCCAATAATTTGAGCATCACCGCATTACGTTCCATCCCGAGATACGCTTATCGCATATATATGTACGCGCATTGCAAAAAGATGCTTCAAAATATTATGCATCGGCATTTCAAATTTTCCATTCTGAACGTGCCTAAAATGAATAAAAGCATCCCAGTTCATTTTATACATGCCATTCAATTTTCATAAGTTTCACGCGGCATTTGGGTAGCGGTATGCGATACGTTCGCTGATGCTAATTCCGTACAAAACATTTTCACCGAGGCATTTCTATTCAATTCAACTTTTGTAATGCGGATGATATTAGAAGGAAATTTCTTTAATACCTCATAGCATCGACATCTTTGATAAAAAAAATTGAGAAACAGGATAGGATCCTCATATCCTTTAAGAAATTCACCACCGACAACCGACAGTCACCGAAGGGATTTCAACGGCATATTGGTTTTTTTTTTCATTAAAACATGTTTGATGGATACCTGCATACGTATACGTCTATAGAAAATAATAATCCTCCAGTAAGCTGAACTTTGCACAATATATTACCTCAGCTGGAGGTCACGAGGCCCTTTTCTGGAAAAATCAAATAAAGCGGATCGATGCGTTATATGTTAGCGTATCACATTTTTGATCAACAGGCAGCGGATACGTATCTATGTTCATTTGTGCATAACGTGATTATGGAATAGGGTAGATCTCCATCAGGCACTTGGAGCAATGACCGAGTCAATGGCCATGGGGATATTGTCAAACCCCGAAGACAGTCTACGTGTCGAATGAAAAATACGCCGAGAAGAAATAAAACACGGGTTTTCTACATCATCGGATATGTCTGCGGTCTTCGAACTAAAAACTAGGGTGCACATTTAAAAAAACAATCCATAAATTTTACAGGAAGATTTCATTAAATTATCAATTTAAGGATTTTTTTAAACTACAGTTAAAATTAAGAAAAGTTCCGTAATTTTAACCGCAGTTTAAAAATCTACAATTTTATAAGAAATGCAGAGCGAATTTTGTTGGACACATTCCGTAAACTGGAGATAGAGGAAATTTCCTACAAAATGGAGGAAATTGCAGTATCTTGCATATTTCGAAGACTTTTTCCGTAACTTTTACGTAGAACCGTACAATCCTTCAAATATTATTTCTTTGTAATACTCAAGTAAGTTTGGTTCAATGTAAAGTTTTATATAGATATTTTCAATTGGATTTCGGTTTGATCAAAATTGACATTTTATGGTCGACTATATTTAATTTTCTATATTTACAGCGTTTATCGTTATAATCCTCTTCCACCTAGCTAGTTTACAGAATCTTCAACATCCCTGCAACCTGTCACCACCTGTCCTTTAACCACAATCTCCTACCACCACCCAACACCAACCACAATAATGGTCCTCGGAGGAGACGAGCTGAGCCTAGTATTGCCCATATCCCCTACATCTATCCAAACATTAGTGTGCCTTGACAATTTTAGTCAAACATATGACAAATGACAAAAGTAATCCTTAAGTAGAAAAATGTCAAAAAACACAGCTTATATAGGTAGTTAGTTTTTGTTTAAAACTTAATATCTTACCAGCACCCGATGAAAGCTTAAAAGAAGCCGATATCTTGCGGTTCCAAATCAAAATCTAGTTTGATACAAAGTTAAGCTCATTGATAAATGAAATCAATATCGTTTATATGAGGTCTTAAATCCATGCAGTCAGTAGTGCTTTTTTATACCACTTCCTGGTGGACTGATGGATCTGTTACGGACATGTCGCTTTGGCCCAGATGCAGAAAAAAAAGTTCATAAGTTGATAAAATATGAGTAAAAAAATGCCTCCAACATTTCCTTGTTCCTAATTCATGGGTTCAACGGACACCAAAGTCTTCCCGCACTTTAATTTATACTTTAATGCCAAAAAAAGATATTGTATTAATAAAGTATGTCAGATGTGAATATACCGAGTATAAAGATGTGGCATCTCCGTATACGTATATTCACCCGAGAGTTGGAATGCACGTTCGGTCGAGCGATCCGAGAAACGCATGCGTATTACGGAGCGACACGCACGCGAGATATTTTATTTCCATCAGAGATTACAACTAACTGAAATCTGATGCAAGGAGTTAATGAAGCAATCACCGAAGTTTAAACAAACTCGAAGCTACATCTAGATGACATTAGAGCAGTGTTTTCTCAACTTTGTTTCAGCTAAGCCAAAAACTGTCGCGGCACACCGCTCGAAAAATCCATATCTTCGTAGTAGTAAAACAAACACTTGAACCACATCTCAGTAGACGGATGCTTTACAAGATGGAGAATTCATGTGCTAAAGCGCAGTACTCAATGACATTTAAAACATAAATAATCATGCAAAATGGTATGTTGCCACACTGCTGATATATTAGAATGGTATCGATACTTTTGTTTCGATACTAGTACACGAGTATCGATAAAATGTATTGGAAAGGTTCAGGTCTTCCGATACTTTGCTCAGCATCGATACTTTCTTCCGATACTTTCTTCCGATTTCGATGCCAAGTAGGCTATCGATATTTGGACCGATTCTTCAATACCAATCCATATCCCTTCTGCCTCTCATCATAAGTTTACTATATCATTATACGTATCCTGAAAATCTAACTTTACTTTTTCTGGAAAATTTATGGATTTTTTTTAACTCCGTAAATCAAAAACGCATCTTGTTGCTCCATTTCAATGTGAAGAACAGCAGACTCTGTCACTTATATCACGGTTGACTCTAAACAATTCAAGCAAAAAAAAAAGAAAGCTTCGCGTCCTTTCCATCTGTTTCTCGACATCTTTTACGCTATAGTAAAAGCATTTGAAAATGAAAAATTGCCGAACGACTCGACGACAGGTTACGTGAACTTTTTCTTTGTCAAAATACACCCTCAAGAAAGAAGTACGACTACAACACGCCATTAGTTAAAGCGGAGACATTTGTCAGTGCGGGTGGAATTTCGAGTGCATAAAAATGGGAGACTTATTTCTAGAGAAAATTGTGTTTTTCAACATCGCGGGCATGAAATTGATTTTTATTATACGTAACCGAGATAAACCTCTCTGAGAATCGCTACGTTGTTCGAGTGAGCCCGAATGTTGGATTTTTCCTGATTTCCAGCCAATATCTATCTCTCTGATATTTATCTCGATATTTTTCCCCAGAGTTTTACCTGACACCGATACGAACGAGGAAAAGCCAAATCACGGTATATTACGCGAACAAGTACGCGATGGTGATCCGTAAGTACAACGCTACACTCCAAAAGTAGTAAACCTGGTAGTAAATCTAAAATTAACAGTGTTTTCCATTTGTAAACTGAGACTTGGGTCCTATCAAAGTCGTCGCTTTATCCGACAGCGAAAGAGTTTTCCTCGCGATACGTAAAACAACCGATATAGAGTTATTTCATTTATTTTGGTGATAACCTTTATGATAATTTTAGTGTTGTTATTTCAGCATGGCTTCTTAAGCCTTCTTTTTAGGTAGAGAATAAAGCACGTACGTGTACTCGGTAGGTAGGTTAAAGAGCAAGAGATATTTATTCTGGGTCACAGGGTCCAAGTATAGAAAACAAAGGCTTGACCATAATTGGTCAGTGGCAAAAGACAATACATAAAAGGTAGGACCCAGGAGGTAGGGACACCTGGTGAGGGGTATCAAGATGTGGGTCACATTTGTTGGGTGCTGCACTGTTTTCTTGTTATTGCCGGGGCTACACGTACCGCGTAACATTCGCATTGCACCGAGAGTAGCAAACATCACTCTTACAAACTTTTTTATGCATGCCATCGATGTGGAAAATCTTTTGAGCGAATAATTAGTGAACCA
Organism: Julus scanicus; assembly: GCA_034698625.1. Taxonomy (NCBI): domain Eukaryota; kingdom Metazoa; phylum Arthropoda; class Diplopoda; order Julida; family Julidae; genus Julus; species Julus scanicus. The sequence goes on along the minus strand of JAQGBW010006883.1, from coordinate 5,249 downwards.
AGAGAAAGAAAGTCAAAAACATAAAAGTCCTGTTTTTTATTAAGTTTAAATTTGTCAGCATCATCATTCATCGTGAATAATATGGAACGGAAAGAGAGGAAGCACTCCACTAAATCCAATAAAAAAATCGTGTATACATTCTCAAACACATGCCAGCATTTTACTGAAAACCTTAAGTAAAAAATGTAGATAGCCATTAAATCAGTATATAATATGCTGACAAATCGAGTTACAGACAGTGGTGGAGACTTTGGGTATCCGATAGAATCTAAGTGTCAACAAACAGATGGAGATACATTCAATGGTGGTGAAATTTTAATTTCATTATAGGGGTGTTTAAATTCGGCACATTCACTTATGCAAATTAAAAATGCAAAAAAGCATGTTTACCTGTTTAACATAATTTGTTGGGAACAATGCCTGAATTGCAAAAATCAGATGTGGTTTCAAGAGCCCTTTCATCTGTGAGAAGAGCTGTGACCATTTTGTAGGTTTTCAAAAATCTTACAACCATTACTTAGTTATGCTACCGATTTATAATTTTATAGAACATAAATTAAATGCATTTGTGGTAAGTAGTGAGTGCCAGAAAACCAAGTTTGACGGAATTAGTGTAAAGCAAACAAAACATTTATAAAACACTAAACAAAACACGAAACATACGCAAAACATCTTGGTGTGTCCAGGAATCAATGTTTAGAAAACGGCCATTTTGTGAAACATTTGATGTTTTATAATGTTTCATTTCGATCGCTCGAGAGGCGGTCCGGATGAATGTCTGTTTTGTTTCATGAAATGTTTATCATGTGCGTATACACTCGTGTCACCCATGTTTCGAAACACGCTAGAAACTTTGTGTTTCGTGTTTATGTTTTGTGTTTTATAATGTTTGATTTGGTGCGTACCGACCTTAACCGTACTACGAATCTTTAATTACAAACGTTTGTATTTAATTTTTTATTAAAATGTTATTATTAAATATCGATTAAAGCACAGAAAATGTATACAAAAAAACATTTTTTCTGCAGTAGAATTGTCAGTAAGTTTTCTAAAAAATTAAAATCAAATACTTATACCAAAATCTGAATTTGTATCTGGCAGACGCGGTAGGAGCATCGGATAGAAGCGCGAGCAATGGAGTGTTAAGAAGTAATATCTAAAAATGTGCAAAAGCAAAACCTACATTTCCTAAAATGTGAAAGTTTCTTAAAATGTAGACTTTAACAGTTTAAACAGACTCTGAAACAAGTATACTGCCATCATTTCACCGCTTGTTCGCATCGGTCGATGATACAAAGCGGTGAAAGGGGAAAAAACTAACCACAAGCGACAAAGGAAATTTTCCCATTCTATGATTTGAAGTTGAATGAGAGAACATTGTTCAAAATTTATCCACAACCTTCACAAGAGACACCTATCCTCCTTTGTATGTTTCATATAGTTCCTGAAGCAAAACAATGCTCATTAGGAATCTTTCGGTATAAGGTTCATTCATCCAACAGAACCAAGGTTTCATAATGAGAGCACTAAACATCTATTGTCAAATTTCCCGCTGTTCCACCACTTAACTGGACAAGAATCTAAACAATGAGCGATACAATTCTTGGGGCTTCAGATATTCCCATCTGGATGTTGTAATTAGCGGGCAACCCAGACTTAAATATAACCCCGCTCCCGTAATCCATTCGCGCAAATATCCAAAACGTACATTTTCAAAGGGCTTATATGAAGAAATCTCTTAATCGTGTTGCAGGTGAACAGACTCGAGTAAGACACGTAGGCCTACATGCAAAAAGGTCCTCGAGCTGGCAATGGAATTGGCACCACTTCAAACCACTTATTAGGGGATTACGCAGCGAGGGACCTTAACGACAAGTTGCAGCTTTAATTATAGATGTTGCTCCCAAACAGAAATCTATGACCGATGAGGCAATTAATCACTTCAATTGGGTGCAATCTACTTCAGCGAGAGATACTCGCGCTACGCCGAACCACACAAATCCGCGACGCACCAACTCCCGGTGCGATGGCCCCATATACGTAAGCATTTTTTAATTGCCTATTTTTTATACTGTTATCAACTTGCGAAGTGGTGTCACCTGTCGAACGAATAACTCCGCTCCTTCTTTGGGATATTTCTTCCCTTCTCAAATCTTTGAGCTCGACTCTCCGGTATTCACTGGGTAGGAACAACGTTTCTTTAAATTGTAAAAATACCATGTCCAAAAGCAAATTATTGCCATTCCCAAAAATACAAGGATGGTAATGCCAAGTATTTCTGTAGTGGACAAAGGTCTCCCTCAGGAGTCAACTGTCCTTTTGGCTAAAACTCTTGGCCTTTTATATGGTTTAACAGAAATCTATGACCGAAGAGGCAATTAATCACTTCAATTGGTTGGTGAGCCAAGTACATATATAACTTAAAGGAAAAATCAAAGTGACCAGATTTTATGGTAAATACCTTTTTTTATTTCAGATTCCTAGTTTTTTTATTCCAGATTCCCATTTTTTTTTAGCTTAGATTCTTCCCTCTTCTTTATTTAAGATTCTTTTTTTTAAATTTAGATTTAAACAATTTTGTAAGGATCGAAATAAGGACTTGAAATAGTCAGGGGAGTTGGTGGACAGACCTTAAAAAATTCGGAGCAATTGGAAAAGTTTGATAGACCTGGAAGATTTTAAAATAGTCTTTTCAGTTGGATAGACCTGGAAAACTTTGTATAGCCAAGAATTTGGATAGATCTAGGAATACTCGTGGAAGTTGGATAGACCTTGGAAAACTTTGAAATAGTCAACAAAGTTGGATAGACCTTGAAAAACTTTGAAAATGCTAGTGTAGATAATATTTTCAATCTGTGCTGCCCATAAAGGTGGCAATTACTACGAGCACTGAAGTATGTGTGGTTTGCCAACATAAAGGGGCAGCCAAACACAAAACTGAAAAGCTGAAATAGTTGATTACATCATAGTCAAATTTTGGAACATACGTATTATCCATCAATTAAGAAATTATATGCTGTGATGCAATAAGCCATATCTTGGTACTTGGTATATACACGAATAGGCTAAGGCTAAATGTATGTTTAACCACGTCTGCATGTACAAACAACATTTTTCATAGATCATATATCATGCACATATCATATATATGGCCATATAAAGTATAATTTTTCATATCTTTGAAATTTAAAAAAAAAAGATGGATTTTTTCGAATTCGGAAAATTGGTTTATTTGTTCTTAAATTGGTCCATGGACCAGGAATTCTAATCCAAAGCTTAAAAAAGAAGTTGCATGCCTCTAAAATATGGTTGCGAGAATATCACACACTTACTTGGTACTTTTTCGCTCGAAGTTTTACGTAAAATCCACATTAAAATGCTAATAATCCAAGCCAACAAAACTGAAAATATGTTGCAAAATTCACGAAACCCGAATGAGAACAGATCATAGAACAACTTTAGAAGAAGTATAGAACGAAGGCACGCGCACCCACGACTCGATCACGCGGTAAATCGCACGTGCCAATGACTAGAACACGCGCTGAACCGCACGTGCCAATGACTAAAACACGCGCTAAATCGCACGTGCCAATGACTGAAATACGCGCTAAATCGCACGTGCCAAAGTTTTAGAAGGTTTTCCATTGAGCCATATTATTATATAATATTTGAATTAAAAGACCTTATAAATGTCTCAATAATAATAAAAACGACTTAGATTTACGTAAAACTATAAGCTAAGTTTGTCGAAAACAAGATATAGGAGGTGGAATTTGGGAGTTACCAAAACTAGAGTTTGGTGAGCATTTCAAGTCTCTACATGGACATTAAACGCCATATATGACCATATATGATTTCATATAAATTTTGAAAAAAAATATTTAGTAATTATGACATAATGGAAAATGTCAAATATGGACAAAAATTGGAGATACTATGGGATGTATGGTCCAATATAATTTTTCCACAAGAAATAACTCTTTAAAAATATCCAGCTTAAAGTTGCCCCATATGATACCTCACATGATGGGGTAATTTAGGGACAGATATGGAAGGGAATAATCATCACCTGTTAATCAGAGAATAAAAATGATGCCATATTTGTAAAGTGAAGGATATACGATTCTCTGACCTGGTCAGCTTGAGGTCATAATTACTAAGTATTTCATTAAAATTTCACGAAAACACCAAATACTGGCACAAAGTATAGCTACAAATAATTGGTTAAAACAAGTTACTAAACCTGCTAAAAAGATAAAACAGTTTGTAAACATCGGATAAATAACTACTTTTTCATGAAAATGAAGCACAACCCTCGAAAATGTCATACGGAACCCCGGTGTTTCGCAGAAGCCAGTTTGAATACGGATGCTAGAGATAAATCTAAGGACTTTGTTTTTTATCAAGATGTTGAGAGCACAAAAAACATTCATTGAAACATGGACAATCTTTAAGGATGTGCCCATTGCTCACGCCAAGCTGTCTACACTTCAACAGTCAATTTGGTCTCGGCGAGTGCTTAATGCATCGCTCCCGCGTACGTTATTGGCCTTCGACAACGTACTTGTCCCACCTTTTTTATCGCTACAACTTTGGTAACTGGTGCTCATTCATCACTACCAATGCAGAATGCGTATGAGCGAAAAGCAATATATCTCGGTGACTGAGAAAATTTCAGGCTTCCTTTTCAAAGACGACAGTTACCGAAGCTTAACAACCGCTAACGCGCAATGTTCAATACGTATATAGTAGGTCTTCGCTCGCAACACTCTCGATTCTGTCAAAAGGCAACGCTGCAGTGTCCTATATCCCAAAACTGAAAATGCGGGAGAGTAGGCTGCGGATAACACGCTCTCTACTTACTCGAGCGTTCAATTCAATAGCTCCGATAACATTCTCGTATCAAAAACCGAAAAGGCAGAATAACATCGCGAGACTTCGTAAATATGTTACTTAGAAAAAAAATGAAGGTTTCTCGCTTGCCAACTCGACACGGATAACTTTCTGTGCGGTACGCTATAACATATCGAGGTTGAGCCGCACGGTGCCATTATGACATTTCAAAATACTACTCGGAATCCCGTTCCATCTTTTGATAAATGGTAGAACCTATCTAAATGCATACTCATTGGACCGGTGAAAAATATGCTTTTAGACAAGTTCATTAATACACGTACACCCATACCTCGTTTTACGGCCTAGATACGTTCCGGAAAAGTAGGCCGTATATCGAAAAGCCGTATAACGAA
>JAQGBW010006882.1:0-10078 GCA_034698625.1 Julus scanicus | reverse complement strand
GGACCAGCATAAAATGACGTAGGAAGCGGGATAACGTACGAAACGGACAACGTAAAATCGGGGTTCCACTGTAATTGAAAACGCATGCGCTGCTGTAGAATACGCTAAAAAACCGGATGTGGCAGCTGATACGGCCTTGTGTGAGCGAAGCGCTATGATGGAATATTGCGCTCTTATTTGTAAACCTCGCAGGATGGTTCAAATTCAGGATATTGAAATGGTCCTGCGGAAGGCAGCCAGATTTGTTAATGACAACTCCCAACATTCCGCGAGTGTAACAGAAATGCTTCACTTTCTAAATTTGGACTCACTGAGGTCCAGTCGCAAAAATCGACTGGACAAACGTTATAAATTAGTTCGTTATCCTCGTTCTCGTCTCATATATTAATCCTCGACCCGAGCTTCGTGAACATACGGAGTGCTTAGTTTGTTCAAGCGTTTTTGCATGGAATTAGACGATGAAATATCTTTGCTAGCACAAGAAGCTCAATTGGCTATTATTTCATGAAAATGAGTACGGTTTCTTATGACTGAGTTGCATCCAATTCAACTCAGTACCCTACAGTCAGCAAATAAATGCCCTATGGTAGTTGGGGGTCGTACCCAATTTCAGGAGAATGCTCCCCTAAGTCAGTAGCGACTTAAACATTCCATCGTCTAATCGCACGCAAAAAAAAAAGGACCAATAGTAAGCATCCGTCTTGTGGCACGAAACTCGGTCAAAGGATTTGAGTGGTTATGTTTACTCCTAGAGTGCTCGTTAGGCGCTAATATATTTGAATTAAGAGAAAGATTAAAACGTTCGAATAACCCTGTAGATAACTTTTCGCATCTGGACTTAAACGTGTCCCAATTTAGAGAGTGAAGCTTTTCTGTCACACTCGATGAATGTTCATGACTGCCCTTAACAAATCTCGCTACCCTAAGCTGGACCATCTCTATATCCAGAATATGAATTCAATTGTGATGAAAAACGTTAGCAGAAGCTACCGAATAAAAGCGATGAAATGTTTAATTATAACATTAAAAAGTAAGACTAACAAGAATTCGAACAACAAATTCTAAATTAAAAAGAACGGCACGTTCTTCGCGGACACGTGCCCAATGACGCGCGTGGAGGCGTTCCAAATTCAAAAAAATGGAACTCTTTTATAAAAGGCTTAACGTTTGGTTTACTAGAGTTGGTAATGAATTGACTCGCCTACGTATATTTGAAAATTCCCTTAAAAGTGAAATAATATATTCTAACATTGTTTTTTTTCGTCCACAGTTCCCAAGAAGGCGTTCGCAAGAGCAAATCATCAAAGGCCACGAAACAGAAGTCGACCAAGATCCTTGTGCGCAACATTCCCTTCGAAGCCACGGCCAAGGAAATCGCCAAACTGTTCAGGTAAGCAAAAGTAGCCGTGCTTTGCTTCGGCATTACTATTTTCTACTCGAAATCCATCCTTTCCTCATTCTCTCGAGTTGGCCCGGGCAGCTATCGAAAAAGTTTGAGAAATTTCCTAGATATTTCCATCTCCGAAATCGCCATTTTGCCAACAACTTGTTCGAACGCTGAAACCCGTGACCCAACGGATCATCCCAGAAGCCAGCAATTAAAACTCTGTTGGCATCAGGGCTGACGTGAGGATATGACGGGTGGGGGAGAGAGGGGGTAGAGGGATAAAAGAGAGAGAGGGCGCTCTTTCATCATCATTATCTCTCACCCCGTTCTTCTGAGCGCCATCATCCGTCTTCGGCTGTCACACTCGCTCATCGGGAAACTTCTCTTCCCATCCTTCCGTCCAGAGTTTTAGGGGCGTTGTTGCTGGTTCATCCGTGTGCCGCTCCCAATACGTTCATCGATTGACTCCACTCCGAACCCCAGGGGGCGCTCGGGGCCAAAACGTCAATCGACAGGTAGAAAAGTCATGAAACCTGGCTGGTGGCGCCTTTGTACTGCACCAAAAATAGTCAGGGAAGTTGGATAGACTTGGAATGGTCAGGGAAGTTGGATAGACCTGGAATAGGTTTGGAAGTTGGAAAGACCTGGAATGGTCAGGGAAGTTGGATAGACCTGGAATAGGTTTGTAAATTGAATAGAAATTGAATGGTCATTGAATTTGGATAGACCTGAAATGGTTAGGGAAGTTGAAAAGACTTGGAATTGTCAGGGATCATGGATAGATTTGGAATGGTCAGGAACAAACTATATGTATTTTACAAAAAGTCAGGGAAAAACTATATTATACGGAAAGTCAGGGAAATTCTACATAAATATTACATGTTAATCACAAAATGTCAAGAAATTGCCCACTCAGCCAGCCCTACATCTATTTAAATGGGGAATTCCCCTTTTTATTCATTTTTAACAGCAATTTACGCAAACCAAAATTTACATCAGCTACTTTTTTTCACGTTTTTAACCCAAAAAATAATTTTTTTGTCTGCTCTTGGAACTATTTAATGTCCAGGATATTCCCCAACTTCCTAATAAAAAAACTAATTCGAGTTAATTATGAATTTTAATTCAGATATGGCAATGGGACCAACTTAATTTCTTTGACCAACTTTTTTACGAGAAGTGTTTTAGACTTAGTTGTCATAGTTTTGGAACTGTTTGAAAAACTGGAAAAGTCAGTGAAGTTGAAAATTTGTTGGGGAACCCTGTTTTGTTTTTTTGTTTCGAAGAGAGCCACGCATTGTTACGAACCGCCGCCAGATGAGCAAATGAAGGAAGAAAAAAGCCCAAAAATGTGACATAAAAAGATGACTGACGAATGAGTAAACGAAAAAGCAGATCTGCTACCAGGGCGCCCCCGAGCGAACAGAAGAGGTTGGCAAAGGGCGCAACAACAAAAAAAAAGGCTATTGTCTTAAAAACAAATTGCAGGGGTGGTGGAAGTGTCAAAGAGACACTCGGAGGGGGGCTAAGATGTCGGGGCGCGCAGGAGAAGAAGGGCGCGCCGTAGGGGCTCCCCCTAAAGACAAAAGCGTTGGCAAGGTTAACGGTGTGGCAAATGAGAGAGTGGGGCGCCCCCTAACAACGTGATTAATATGGTCGGCGGAAGGCCATTTCTCACCGTGACTGATGATGTGACACGAGCGAAAGCGGCGGCGGCTGACTCGGAAAAGAGGAGTGCCCTTAGGGGGCGCCACGGTAGCCACGAGAGAGAGAGGGAATTCCCCAGGGCGGCCAATGGACGCCAAGAAATGCCATGATACATCTCTTACAGTGGGGATATCCACAGGCCTGACGAGAAGGGGGGGGGGGAGGAAATACCCCGGGCCCGGGATTTTTAGGGACCCGGGCCTCCAGAATATGTGTGAAAAAAATTTGAAGTGTTGAAAATGACCTTTCGAAATTGTCATGAAAACTGAAAAACGCAAATGGTAAAAATGCAAATTTTCTTTGCAAATTTTCTGTTAGAATTTCAGGAAATCTTACGGATCAGTTTTCGTGGAAAAGCAATATCTGTTGATTAAAATCCATTACGTGTTAATGAAGGTGTCGCAGTACATTTTTAAGGACCCTTCCCACGACATATTACCACAATATTTTTCAAAAAAGTCTGTAGATTATTTAAAAAAAGTTTTATTTAGTTTTTTTATATGGGATTCACGTATGCTGCCACAAAATTCAAGCATAACCTGATGTTTTACATGGATTTCAAGCATAATTCCAGATTTTTAAGGCTGTTGGGCCCCTTCTTTTTAATATTACAACCCTATCTTTTTCAATGGGTCGGGTTTGCGAAGATACTCACAGTTGAATGAGGGAGGCTTGGGTGGGGGTGAGAATTGTTTGGGGTGGCTTAATGGATCAGCTAGGGCCTCCACTTGTCGTTTTTCACTTTGAAATGGTAGATTTAAAGAAAATATAATATACAAGTTTGAAAAATGTCCGTTATTTTGCACACGCTGCATGAGATAGGCAAGTTGTGAGTGCAAAAATTCAAATAATAATTTAATTTTCAAAAATCTACTATTTTAAAATGAAAAATGACACGATCAGTACCTTGCTGATTTATTAAGCTATTTTAAACAATTTTTATTTTTATTTAATCTTTTTTTTTGTTTGACTGTGAGTGTTTTTGCAAATTTACCCATTGAAAGGGATAGGGTTGTAAATTGTAATCCCCCTTAAATCGGAATAGTCTGAAATTATGCTTGAAATTCGTGTAAAACATTAGTTTATCTTTTAATTTCCTGACCGTGTCGAGAACTTTTCGCTGAATTTGTTGGTTAATTACAAAAATCTTTTAGACTAATTTTTAAAATAACTATCTACAAAATTTGCCACCGATTCTTTGGAGAAAATATTGTGGTGTTTTGTCGTGGAAGTGGTCCTTGGAAATATATGACATGAGCCTTGAAATCCTTGAATTTTCCCCCAGAAAATGACATATTCTGTACATGTATAAATTTTTCCATGAACTCTGAAATTGACGTCATATATGTGATCCATTGAATCGTAACGCCGCCTGGCGGTTAATGTTGCATTAGTTCAGTTCAGTCCACCCAACCTCCTTTTTTTTTGTGTGTGCCATGCCTCACCCCCTTTACCCCTCATCCCCCACCCCCCTCAAATGAGTTAGTGGCGCCATCGTCGCGAGCGGTAACGATCCCACCTGGAGTGAAAACAATTTGTTAGTTGGCGGCGCTCCCGCCAGGCGCCTTCTCGTCCCTTTGATGCCCTTCCGCCGCCACCGGTTCCTGCAAGTCACGCGGGCGGGGGGGTTAAGGGGTCCCTTAGGGGGGAAGGGGGGGGGCACGTGTGCGCGGCGAGACTTCTTCGCACCGGGGGCGTTTTCATCACTCCGTTGGCTTAGGGACAGCGGGGGATCCCCCCCACCTTTACCCCTCACTCCTCCTCAAGGATCCCCCCTTACCCCTGGCTCGGAGGAACCGTTTCGTATCTAGATCTGAATATCATCTTCGTACCTTTTGGTAGCGTTAAGGGGGTGGTGGTGACCCTTGACCTTTCAACCCCCCCTTCTAGCCACTTTTACTATAGCTTTTGATTTTTATCTCTCAGATCTGGGTGATTGGATTTTTACAATTTGATTTCTTAAGGGGCAATTTTAGGATAATCTGATTGGGGGAAGGTTTGAGTAATTTTTACACCAACTTGACTATAGCCGTGTCCCGTGTCTATATATTTATGGGAAGTCAATTTTGTCTAATTTAGAAAGAAAAAAAATTGAAATTAAGTTTTGAAAATCATTGATATCCATCCCTATGCCTGTCCATGTTAATTCTATGCTTTAGACCAGGCTCTTTGCCTGTGCACATGTTAATTCTATGGTTTAAATCCAAGCGCTATACCTGTCCATGTTAATTCTATATGTTTAAGGCCAAGCCCTTTGCCTGTCCACATGTTAATTCTATGTTTAAAGCCAAGCTGTATGCCTGTCCATGTTAATTCTATGCTTCAGATCAGACCATTTGCCTGTCCACATGTTAATTCTATGGTTTAAAGCCATGCCCTTTGCCTGTCCACATGTTAATTCTATGGTTTAAAGCCAAGCCCTTTGCCTGTCCACATGTTAATTCTATGTTTAAAGCCAAGCCCTAAACCTGTCCATGTTAATTCTATGCTCTACTCAAACCCTTTGGCCTGTCCACATGTTAATTCTATGTTTAAAACCAAGCCCTATGCCTGCCCATGTTAATTCTATGGTTTAAAAGCAAGCCCTAAGCTTGTCCATGTTAATTCTATGCTTTACTCAAGCCCTTTGCCTGTCCACATGTTAATTCTATGTTTAAAGCCAATCCTGTCCATGTTAATTCTACGCTTAAAGCCCTGCCCATGTTAATTCTATGGTTTAAAATCATCAAGCCCTATGCCTGTCCATGTTAATTCTATGTTACACATCAGGCCCTTTGCCTGTCCACATGTTAATTCTATATTGAAAGCCAAGCCCAATGCCTGACCATGTTAATTCTATGGTTTAAAACCAAGCCCTATGTCTGTCCACATGTTAATTCTATGGTTTAATACCATGCCCTATACCTGCCCATGTTAATTCTATGCTAAACCAAAGACCAAGGTCTACGCCCGCCTCGTTAATTCTACGCTTAAGAGCATGCCTCGTGACCTAGCTGCCATGTTAATTTTATGTTTAACCTAGCCATTTTAACCTGCCATGTACATGTTTTAACTAAAAAAAACATGGCTGCTGTTGGTTAGAAATTGGCAAAAATGTCAAAAGCATTCGCGACTCGAATAGATAACAATTTGAAATATGCGCCTCGACCCACGAACTGGCCAACCGCCGAGGCGGGGGTTGTTGCAACTGTCACCACTGTGCGCGCGGGGGAAATAGGAAGAGGGGGTTAAAAGGAGAGGTCAAAGGTCAACACTACGTGCCAGGTTAGACGAATGAAATGACCGTAACGGATGCGAGTCTTCTTCTTCTTGTTAATGTTGTTGTGACAGCGAGGGGTGGGAGTGGGTGGGGGGTACCTTGAGCTCGTTTGACTCCGATGACCCCGCGGGATGATGCACGAGGCCCTTGGAGGGGGTCGAGGGCGAAAACGTGGGCTCACGTCTAAGCTCGTGTACATTTAGACAAATCCTAACCACACCGATGAGCCATTCATGTAAATGATGTACTACTATTCAAGTGGCACTTACGATTATTGTATAATTATTGTTGGCATGCGTGGAGGCTTAGTCATCATTAGCACTGGACAGTTGGGGAATGTGGACATTTTGGCAGGTTAACAATTGGACATTTGGACGTTATGGCAAGTGGGCATTCGGGCATTGAGGGAGTTGGAAAAGTGGACTAATTAATGCTCAAATGTTCATTTGTGCAAATGGATGTTAGGGCAAGAGAACTTTAAGGCAGTTGGCCAGTGAAAAATTGGACAATTTTTGGCAGTTGGAAAAGTAGAATAATGCTCAATTGGACAAGTGGACATTAGGGCATTGAGTGAGTTGGGAATTAGACAGGTGGACATTTGGGCATGTAGACAGTTGGGAAAGCGGACTAATGCTCAAATGGTCATATGTGCAAATGGATGTTAGGACAAGAGAACTTTAAGGCAGTTGGGCTGGTTGCAAATTGGACACTTTTAGGCAGTTGGGAAAGTGGGAAGGTGGAATAATGCTCAATTGGACATTAGGGCATTTGGGCATGTAGACAGTTGGGAAAGTGGAATAATGCCCAATTGGTCATATGTGCAAATGTATGTTAGGACAAGTGAACTTTAGGAGTTGGGCCGGTGGTAAATTAGACAATTTTAGGCAGTTGGGAAAGTGAAATAATGCTCAATTGGACAGGTGGACATTTGAACATTAGGGCATTGAGGGATTTGGGAATTGGACAGGTGGACATTTGGACATTAGGGCAGGTAGACAGTTGGGAAAGTGGACTAATTCTCAAATGGTCATATGTGCAAATGGATGTTAGGACAAGAGAACTTTAGGGCAGTTGGGCCAGTGGAAAATTCGACAATTTTTGGCAGTTGGGAAAGTGGAATAATGCTCAATTGGACAGGTGGACATTTGGGGCATTGAGGGAGTTGGGAATTGGACAGGTGGACATTTGGGCATGTAGACAGTTGGGAAAGTGGACTAATTCTCAAATGGTCATATGTACAAATGGATGTTAGGACAAGTGAACTTTAGTGCAGTTGGGCCAATGGCAAATTGGACACATTTAGGCAGTTGGGAAAGGGGAAAAGTGGAATAATGCCCAATTGGACAGGTGGGCATTTGAACATGTAGACAATTGGGAAAGTGGACAAATGCTCAAATGGCCATATGTGCAAATGGATGTTAGGACAAGTGAACTTTAGGGCAGTTGGGCCAATGGCAAATTGGAAAGTGGGAAGGTGGAATAATGCTCAATTGGACAGGTGGGCATTTGAACCTCTAGACAGTTGGGAAAGTGGACAAATGCTCAAATGGATGTTAGGACAAGAGAACTTTTGGGCAGTTGGGCCGGTGGCAAATTGAACATAAATGCTGTGAACTAAATGGATATCTCCATGTTTGCTAAGCCAAGACTTTATTTTAAGCCAAGGTTTAAGAAATAGCCTGAAACTTGACCCTCAAATTAATCCGAGTTTGAACTCACCAAAAAGTTTAATTCTAGAATTTAGTCTCGAGTTGTGGCTAACATATACTTTGGAATAATAATACCAGGCTGATTTAGGCTTCCCCACTGTTGGAGATTTAAGCAAGGTGCACACTTTGACATTTAGGGAGTTTGAAAAGTGGACATTTTGGTGGGTTAACAATTGGACAGGGGGGGGAGGAGGGGGGGTTAGTGCAAGTGGTCATAAACGAGAATATTTGGGCGAGCGGACCTCCACTTGCCCAAATGTCCACTAGGGTTATGGATCTGCCACAATGTCCTAAATTCGTATTAAACCTGTTTAGGACATCCTAACCATGTATGCTTATTGGGACACTTGCACGTGGCCGATTCTTACAGATTCCAACCTGCATGTAGCGTCCTAACCACGCGAGCGTTTGACATAAGCACGTGTTCTGAATTCCCAACCGGTATAGTAAATAATATAGACTAAATGGGCGTGTTATGGACATGAACGCGTTCGACCATAGATTGGCCATGAAAATTAGTTTCCATCTTAATCCCAACCGGATTAAATCATCCTAACCACGCAAGCTTAGCGCTCCATATATGGGATTCCCTGAGCTTTTCCTTTTCTACAACAACAACCATTTCTGATTTGAAAATCCTTTAAAAATGGAGGGCTTTGAATTTAGTCCAGTGGAAAAGTTGTTCTAAATCGATTACTAAGGGCATTAAGGGGAATTCCCCTCCCCCTTCTTTTGTACGTCCAATCTCATCTTCCGTCTCTTTTTATCATCCTGATTAAATTCGCTCGAATTAAGGGGGGGGGGAGGGTTAAAATTGGCCAATTCATTTTCACGGCTGATTGGATTCTAAGCGTTCTAATTTCATTTGCACCCCACCCTGGGGAACACAACCCACTTCACCTGACCAGGATTTTAGCGCTCATTTTCAGGATTGGTTGATTAAAGGGGATATGCCTCGAAATCCATAATATATCAATCCAAATCGGTTGAAATTCATTTCGTGACCAGTTCAGGTTGACAATGTAGTGACTTGTAGTGTTTTCAGTCGCGGCGCCGTTGCGGTAACAAAATTCGAACGATGGTCTCCTCCTTGGACGCAACGCTCTTAAGATGTCCTCGACATGGGGGACTCAAAATGGCGTCCTACATGAACGGACAGATTTAAATGCATCCGGAGTAATATAATATGGAGTCAACGCTTGATTTCTTAATACAAAGCGAGGTTAAGGGAGGGTGAGGGAGTGTGGGGGGCAAAGGGTTTATTGGGCCTTGAAAGAGGATAGGGCCTATAGAGTAGAAAGGGAATTTCCCCTCTCGAACAGCAAGCAGCAGCAGAGCCGGTTTAAAATCCAATCTGTTGAAAACCGATAAGAGGCAATGAAAGGCAACGTACTGAATTACGTTTCCATTCTGGGGGGTAAATTGCAACAGGAGAAGACGTATAGGGCATTAACGCAGGATTAAGGGGGTGGGATAATGGGCGAGGACACACCCTCGCAACTGTGTACATGATGCACAGGATGACATTTCTAAATGAAGCGCTGAAATAACAGAACAGGGGCTATTCAAAATGAGGGGGGGGGGAGGAGAACATGTGACTTGTGGACAGGATGGGGGATGGGTAATGTGGATAGTGGACAGGATGAGAGGCATGTGACTTGTGGGTAGTGGACAGGATGAGGGAGGGCATGTGACTTGTGGACAGGATGAGGGGGTGGGGGCATGTGTGGAGTGGACAGGATGAGGGGGGCATGTGGGGAGAACAGGATGAGAGGGTGGGAGCACGTGGATAGTGGACAGGATGAGGGGCGTGCGACTTGTGGGCAGGATGATGGGGTGGGGCATTTGGGTAGTGGACAGGATTAGGAGGTGGGAGCACGTGGCTAGTGGACAGGATAATGGGGGGGGGGCATGTGGGGAGTGGACAATATGAGGGAGGACATGTGACTTGTGGTCAGGGTGAGGGGGTGGGGGCATATGGATAGTGGACAGGATGAGGGGTGGGAGCATGTGGGT
>JAQGBW010006881.1:0-10079 GCA_034698625.1 Julus scanicus | reverse complement strand
ATTACAACTTGTACTGTCATCTTGTTTGAGTAAATTAATATACGTATCCATTAATAATATATATTCATCATATCTATTGCATATTTAGTGTGTACTGTGAATTCTATATTTGGAGGCATGACTTTCAAAAAGCTTACATTTGATGCAACACTTTCCTTCAAAACATACCGCGTATTTGAGATGGTTTATCGGTTCTTAGAAAGTAATAGCATCGCCAATCGATTTGCTCATACTGGAAAAACAAACTGCAAATACCAGCAAGGTTCGCATAGAACTTGAAATGGTTGAGAGAATTCAGCTTTGGCAATAAATCAATTTCAATGCCATTGAATGTAAATGATCTATGAATAAGTTTAATATCAGCTAACATCATACATGTTATTTTACTTCACAGAAATTAAACATAAAACTTCTCCAGAAATGAAGTTGCAAAATATAAGATGATTCCATATATTTTATGAGGGTGGTTGTTGCAACACTTTCAACTTCCAGAAACTAGTTTTTTATTTCTGGCAGTTTTTAGTTTTTTAGGAGGCAGTTAATGACCTTTTCATAAATGCTGACGTTTTGGGTATATCCCTTACAAGCTGGTTTTTCCTCTCATTCAGCTGTATAAATAGACAAGTAGAAATTCGAGAATCTGTATAACATATTCAGGTTGAATCACATCACTATAGTCATCTGCCATAAAGAAATGAAAATGCCTCTTTGGATTATTTGCGTGTGTATCGCAATTCTCACAATTTCGAACATTTCTCTGATCCGAGGTAAGTCAGTACCAAAGCTTATTTAACAAATAAATTAAAAATTGAATTAAATCAACAATTTGATTAATATATAGGAATGCCAAATTCCTGCTTTGGGAGCTTGAAGAGAAGATACGACATAAATGATGTAGGGCATTTTCAATATTTTCATGGCTGGGTAGATGTGCAAGGACAAGGGGCAGCTAATGATTACTGCAGGTTAGTATTCTGAAACTTCAATCCTGTTTAATACTTACACAGGTATAATTTTTGTAATTATGTTTTGGATGCCTACGTATAGATTAGTAGGCGATTCTCCGAAGGTGTTTTTGGCATGTGCTTTAGGTGGCACTTATGGACAGAGCGAATATAATTATATTTCTGATCAAGAACATTTTGAAATTGGTTACCCTGGAACTTGGTACATGAAAGACGAAGACGGTGATGGGAGGGATGATTACTGCAGGTATAAGTTTTAGTACAAACGGTATTTGTAAAATGCCAATACTGTATCCAATTCACCATCAAATTTTTATAATTTTTTTTTTAACAGATGTTTAGGAGATGACAAAGTTGGGTATAAAGTTATCTGCACAAGGGCAGGAAATAATGGATTTGACGGCTCTAAAGCTCAAGGTGGTGATTCTAGGTCATTCACTCCAACAGGACCAATGCTATGCAAAGACCGTGTGGTACATTCAGAATTTGGAAGGATGCCGGGATTTCCAAATTAAATACCATCAGAGATATTTTTGGGATGGGCTCATTGAAAAATTGAGCAGAATATCATTGGGGATTGTTGGTGTTAAGTATAATTTTGTCTGTAGGGTTGCCACCAAAGAATCCACAACAGGGATTCGTGTATTATTAATAAATGTACTTAAGCGACTTAATTGTATAGACTGTTGTAATTTAAAGGGTATAGATTGTGGTAACTTAATTACAAAAATCTATACACGGTATAGTACCACATTCAAAATACAGCGTTCCTACAACGTCCGTGTATAGATTGTTGTACCTTAAAGTGTATAGACTTATAAAATGTTGTAACTTATTTAGCGACCTGTTGGCCGCCAAAAACTTCCAAAACTGTACACACATTATATAATACCTAATTAAAAATGCACAAAGTCCCTACAACGTCAGTATCTACAGGGGTGCAATACTGTTTTGAAATACAACGTCAATCTTCATGCTGATCGATGGCTATTTATTATCAAAATTGTTAAAATTTGTTCTAAATTTAATAAATACGAAATGTTTTTAAGCATTTTACCCTGAAACGAGTAGCCTATTCCATCGGTTTTCTACCTTATCTGGAATAAAGGAAGTGGATGTTGACATACTCAACACGTAACCCATGTAACTCACAGAATGTCAAACCAACTCATTCATTAAGGATGTCGAAAGTCCCAGTTTTGGTTGTTATCGTCGCACATCTTATAATTGTAGTTGTCAGCACTGTACCTGGGTTATCTTTAACCGGTAATGTGATTGAATGGAACAATTTTACTTTTAAAATTTGTTTGATGATGCTTATATCTATAATAACTTAAAAATCACCAGATACCAACAACGTATTATGCTTTAAACCAAAATTGCCATTACAAAATCTCTGTCCACCGCTACGAAGACGATATGATGTATCCAACTTTGGAACAGCACCCGTCTATTTTCACGGTTGGGTGGATGTGCAAGGACAAGGGGCATCCAATGACTATTGCAGGTAATACTACATTGTTTAAAACGCAAATGCAATGGCTACATAGTTCATATATTAATTAATCTAGGTTTGGAATATTTTCAGAATTGTTGGTGTAGCTATAAACCTTTGGTTATCGTGTGCTCTAGCTGGGACTCATGGACAATCAGATACCAACTACAATTCATCGCAATTTGATTTTGATATTGGATTGCCCAACACATGGTATATGAAAGATGAGAATAAGGATGGTAGAGATGATTACTGCAGGTAATAGAAAAACAAATCTTGCCCGTTTTATTTAATATGGGAATTCTGAATACGTATTCTGTGTTATAGGTGTTTGGGAAATGACAAAAGTGGTTACAAGATTACCTGTACCACAGCAGGCATTCGCGGTTTTTCAGGATCAATTGAAGAAGGCGGAAAGACAAATGCATTTGATGTTCCTTTATCAACAAATTGCAAAGACAAAAAACTTTCACAAGAATTCGGAGTTGAACAAAAACCACCAAATTATCCACACTTATGGAATGGCTAATTTAAGTGTTAACAAATAAAATTTGATCATAAACTATACGTTTTTTGTCTGATTATTTTTAGCATACTTTAAGGAACATGCAAGAAAATAAAATACAAATACAAATTACACAATCTTACATTTAGTTTCTAATTGTCTACTGGCATGAAGTAACCAATAAATTTTTATAGTCAGAAAAGGTATTAGAATTAAAAATTTCGAATAACCTTAAGAATAAAATTAAATTAACGTGTTTATATCAGTTCAAGATTATTAACTGTCGCAACTTATTAATTAAGGAATGTGGTTATCTTCAAAAAGATTTTAAAATGCACCATAAATGTTAATTTGGCTTTAAAAAACAATGTAACACGCGATTTATGCTTTGTCAACGTTTTCCTGTTGTTTTACCCTCAATATGTGTTTCGAATGCGTCACAACTTTGTGAGTACTTTGACTTTATATTTCCTACAGGAAATGCAATGACATTTATGCTAGAATAGATGCTTTTTAATGAAAAATGCGTTTGGAATATTGTGACATGTACTTAAAGCGACATTAGGGCGTATCCACGAAGGCAACATCAACAAAGTGAAGATGTATACATTGAATTTCAAAGGATTTTTCCTCTCACTAACATGTCTTTGGATGATATCTGCAACGCCTAATGAAAGTAAGTCTAGACAGTTTATTGACATTATTATGAATTATTGCGAATTAGTCGACAATCCACAAAAATTAAATTAAATAACTCGATTCAGCGACCTACTGTTCTGAGCCAATTCACAAATAATAATTTCCAAATTATTCCAGACGCCAGTGCTGTCATTTGCTTAACGACAACATTTCCACTAACAAATTTGTGCCAGCTTAAACCTAGGCGATATGATGTCTCAAATTTTGGGAAAGGCGATCCATTTTTTCATGGTTGGGTAGACGTACAAGGATTAGGATATTCAAATGATTATTGCAGGTAGAATTTTAAAATATTCTCCATCTTTAACAAACGTTTGAACGATGGTTGGTTGCTACAATTTAAGATAATACGTACTTCAAATAAAAGCAATTGTGTTGAAAATGTAATGTTCAATATATTGTTATTACAGGTTAATTAAGCCCGCAAGAATATCATATTTAGCTTGTGCTCTCGCTGGTACCCAAGGAGAATCAGATACCAATTATGTATCATCCAAATTAAAGTTTGAAGTAGGGTTAAAGCAAACGTGGTATATGAAAGATGAAGATGGAGATGGTAGAGATGATTATTGCAGGTATTGTTACTGATGTGGAAATTGAATCCATTTATTTGGAAGCATTGATAGTGTGGATAATGAATTTCATTTTTAAAACATGTTAAGGTGTGTGAAAAAAGCTGACAACAATGGATACAAAGTAACTTGCACTAAAGCAGGAATTCGTGGATTCTTTGGATCAATAGAAGAAGGAGGGGAGACTAATACATTTGACATTGCGAATTCCCAAGCGTGCAATAAGAAAATAATTAGACAAGAATTTGGTTTAGAATACAGGTTACCATTGTATGACCTAACTTGATTTGCGGTTAATAATTTAATATAAACTTGTTGTCGGTCAACCCCAGACCATATTGGTTAAGTTCAGGAACGAATTTAGGAATGATTTTAATAAACAATGTTTTAAAAAATTGCTTCTGTTTGGATACTACAAATAAATGAGTGGTGTCCAGTAAAACAAAATTGTTTATCATAATGTTTTATATATGCTGACAGCTGTCTTACTAAGTTTATCGTTAACGGAATTTTATATACAGTATTCCGACTATAAATATACTTGTTATGTAAATAATATGCATTCTTTTACATTTCGAATATAATTATACTAAACCATCCGAAATAATTGTAGATATTGTAGACATTGAAGATATTTTAAAAGAGAAAAATAATTATTCTCATTATTTTCAAACTACTCGATTTGAAGTAAAACGTGACCACGGCATGTGTTTTTCATCTCACATTTTATACAAATTAAAAAGTTTTACATTTTTCTAAGAACATTTTCGCATAACACTTGCTTAATTTTTAATCTGCACATTCATTTTCCGGGAATTTATCAAAAACATTAAATCTAGGAAATCCTGTCAGTACATCAACAGTTCTAACACGGGAATAGGAAGTATAGGGAGAACCACGAAAACTGGAAAACATTTCAAAGGAAACATCAATATTTCATGATATTGAACGAAATCATCTAGAAATTGGATCATGTTTGGCTGCATCTACTTAGGATTAGTTCTTTTATTAATGAACAAACACTTCCAAACATATGGTGTTTCCATAGGTAATTATTGTTCCATAACTTTTTTATTTCTTCGTTATTATTTATTTAATTGTTGCAATCTGGGTCAAAAGATCCACCTAACACGAGCGTCTTTATCCTATTTCTCCTATATTTTTGGCTCACATTCATGGATTTTTAAAGCAGTTAAAGCAGTTGCCAAGAAATTACATTGCATATAGGGCATTGTTATGGGAAATTTATTTCAGTATAACGTCTACAAATGCAATTGGTTTCAAATAAGTTTGTCCTTTTGTTACAAGATTGAATAAAAAATATGCAAACAGGATAACGAGAACACGTGCCATAATCGTGTCTCATTATTTTAACAATGTGAACACACTAATATTCCCATACTAAATGTGTGCTTTAAGCTATTGTTAGCCTAAATTTGACTTCATCAACGGAAAACATATTTCTCTCATAGACGAAGCTGTGGTTTGTATGAAACACGATGTAACAACAAATATCTGCCGCCCAAAAGCAAGACGGTACGACATATCGGATGTGGGACATCAACGTTATTTTCACGGTTGGGCTGATGTACAAGCACAAGGGGCTGCCAACGACTTTTGTCGGTGAGGACGCCATTTTGGTTTACATATTCTAATTTTGGAAACTGGTAAAAATCGTATTATCAGAGAAAGCCATGGTTGACTATTCCTGAAATTGGGCTTGGCATATGTACATAACCTAACCAAATGACATGATCGACAGAGATAATATACGTGTTTTAAAACAATGTTATCGTTGCTTAGAATTATAGGTGAGGGTCAGAACACTTGGCTTTCATGTGCACTAGCAGGAACACACGGGGAAATGGACACAAACTACAATTCGGAGACAACAGATTTTCCTTTAGGAATTTCCGGCACTTGGTACATGAGAGATGAAGATGGGGATGGACGTGACGACTATTGTCGGTAAGGCGCATGCACAAAATGGAAATAATTTATCTTTCAATTACAAATGTCAAAACACGTTTTTACTCTTGTGACGTGTCTATTAATATACACTGTATTTTTTGTTGTTACAGATGTTTGGGAGATGTTAAAAATGGATACAATCTGAGTTGCACAAAGGCTGGCTGTCTGGGATTTCATGGCTCCAAAGAAGAAGGGGGAAACTCGCTTACATTTAACCTGAAAAATATTGAAATGTGCAAAAATGTACCTACTCGTCCAGAATTCCACGAGAAATTCTGATTATGGTGTCCAACATCGAAAAGAACAAGATAATGTATCATATTTTAACGAAGGTTAAGCATACCTAATTGTTTCTTAGGTTATATCAGTAAAATACTGTACAATTTATGTTCCAAATTAAAATAAAAATTAAATTCCATTAAATCCTTTGTGCTTTTGTGTGCACAATACTGCATTTTACATGTTTCTCATGCATGTTCACGATAATGTTTTGATGTCAATCTATGGAAGATTTTGGTTATAATGATAAAGAATAAAAAAAACCTTGACATTACCTGAATTTAGATGAAATATAAAAGTCGAGCAGAATTGCTCATGTCAAGGGTTTATAAAATATCCAGATTAACTTCAGTTACATATGGAGACATTGCAAATGACAGGTAGGTAAAGAACGTGGATCGAATGACATCAAAATCATGATAAATTCATTTTGACATGCCGAGCACAATTCGATTTATACGTGACAAGCAATTTTGGGAATGCTGCAATATCATTTCTTGACGCCATTCAACTTCAATATTCGATCCACTGGCAGGCTAACAACTGGGAATAAATCCAATGATGATCCCATTATAATAAGGTCAAAAGATGACGGGGGTAGATAATGGAAAATGCCGAAGGGGGAAGGTAGAGCAGTAGATATGAGTTTTATACAAATTAGAATTTATGGAATTTCATTGACTCTTATTAGAAATATAGTTAGTGGATTACATTCCAAAATATGTATGTTATATCTTGCTCATAAATCAGATGTGATTATCTGATGACGATGATAGACTATTGATAATGTACAAATATCTATGAAAAAAAAAATCTATGAACAGAACTTTTTATGTTTTGACGAATTTAAAAATATCTCTAGGTATGTAGTATTTAAACAATATTGATGCCAGCGAATAATTCGTCGAATATAGCCTACATGACCTTTTATGAGCCCAAACAAGTGCATTGCATAATGCTTTAATGCTAAACCAACTATACTGCGTAGATATAATATAAAAGGAGTCTTACCTTAGATTCATAACATGGTCTTCGTGATTTCCACGATTTAGATAAACACCTCCAGGGGTAACTATCATACATATTAACAGCACAAGAAATACCTCCACCGAATATTTGCCACGATCGACGAAATCTCCATTGAAAACATACGGGTTATTACCACTGGGCAAACCGTTCTGAAAATATTGGAAATTTCAATTCCAAATGCCCAGGGATTACCCAGCATAAACAATTTCTAATGACATTCCGATGTACGTCTACATTATTATAATTAAAAATTAAATCAATTACCTTATAGAAAATAACGTATAAATCATCCAATTTTCCGTGCAGGTCACCGCACACGGTTATTTGGCCAGATAGGGCAGTGCTGGCTTGATGAATATTTGGTAAACGACGTAGAAATTCTCGAGCTTCGTGTAATACCTGAAGCACATACTTGGCATGAAGGACCTTGAAAATTAAATTTAAAACTTTCAACTACAGAAACGTTATTGAAAAAGAAATCAAAACGAATAAATCTGTGCCCTTTTAGACACGTGAAGGTCTTGTACAGATTTTTGCTTTCAAAATTAGTGTACGGTAGACAACTTTGGTGACTTAAGAAATTGATTATCAAGACTTTAATGTAAATTAACCTTGACATTTTTATGAACTTACGTCATTCATTATCAATGTAATGCATGAAAATTAATCTAAAATTATAATTTTTAGAAAGTCTATTGATGAAGTATACATATGTTACACATATTAAAAATATTTTTACTAATTAGCACGTCAACTTTCTTTCAAAACGTCTTTTTTTTTTAATTTGTAAAATAATAATCATAATAAGGCATTTTTTTCCAATCCATTAGAAAAATAGAAGTTACCTTTTTCATTTTAAATGCCTGTAGGAGGACATCTAGATCTTGACGAGTGAGTGGTGTATTTACATGTGGGCCTTTATAGCCGGATTCAATGTCTATCAAGGAAGGATCTGTGGAATTTAAAAGTTTTTCTTCTTCCGCTGAAATGAATAATTAATAATAAAAACTAAGTGTTAGGAGTTACTTATTTGGAGAAATAAAAATACAAGGCAAATTATGTAATTAAAATTTGGCTAACGGAACGCCATAATATCGTTAAATCGTAAAAATAAAGTTAGGTCTTATAGTAGGAGAGAATCCGTCTGAGTATTTTGCTTCAGGTGCAGACAAATTGACTTTATTATAATTTCATAAAGGAGCTATAATACCACGGCAAACCACTCATGGGAGCCGCAGCACTATCATTATCACTTCAAAACGACATCATAAAAATCTTTGATATCATTTTTAATTACAGTTAAAGAATTAATAATAACCCAAAGCACTTGCCATTTCGCAGTGCACTCATAAGGCAAGGTAGAAAATGACTGCGATGAGATAACGATAGTTTCTAGTGCCAAATACCCGTGTTGTTTGTCACGCAGGGACTGCATTTGGCTTCACGTTTCATTTTATATATATATATATATATATATATATATATGTACATCACACATTATCTTTTGTGAAATATGTTGTAACAATTTCATACGCAAGGTGTGTTTCAATCACGATGTATTTGATGTCGAAATGTATTACATAAAGTATATATCAACATGCAGATAAAATCAATACTGAGCTGATTTTTTTTGCAAAATGCATGCAATATCCTAACCGGATAGTTTATTACATTCTAATGACACCAATCTATATGCATATTTCATCTTACCTTGATTATTGGATGTATGCCCAGGTGAGTTATTCAACATATCCAATAATTTGGGCTTCAAATCCGGTAAGTGGGTGATCATATTGTTGAAGAAGTTGTAAAGCTGAAAGAAGGTAAATGACGACGTTAAGTAGGGCATTAAAATAAATTAACACGTATGTGTGCCTACGTTTGGTGAAATTAATGCTTCCTGATTAATAAACGTGTGTAATATCCCGGAGCGTGCTTCCAATAACGAGGTTTTTAAACGAAGTTTACTATACGATTCTAATAGCATTAGCATACATTGAGTAATAAAAACAACACTTTAGAAAATGCAATGCAAGCTAAAGTATTTAACAGAAATATTTGCTCAATAAAAATGTATGAAAACGTAGAATGAATACATGCTACATAAATGTTTGCTCACGAGTTAGAATAATTGCTTCGATTTTTGGGGAAAAAAAAACACTTTTGTAGCCCGCGTCATGAAATAAAGTTGTAACAAAAACGGGGCTTTAATTTCGCTATTTTAATAATAAACAATTGAGGTCAATTATGTAATTATAAAAACACCATCCCTGCATGCTACGATTAGACATGCATTTTTTACATGCACAACTTAAAATAGTGTTTATACTATAAAAATAGTCTGTCCTGTTAAAACTAAAAATTTGGAAAACAACATTTTTACTCCTATATTTATGAGAATAACAAGTATTTACCTTAAGCTGATCTTGCTCTCCAACATACTCCAAACTTTGAAATATAGACCAAGTGCACCTTTGTCTTGCTTCCATTCTTGCCAAATGTCTTCTGTACCATTGTTGTATTAATACAGCAGCCCGAAGAGCTAAATACAATAAGAATAAAAA
>JAQGBW010006880.1:0-10079 GCA_034698625.1 Julus scanicus | reverse complement strand
GTGGGTTAACCTAGTGTTATAGAACAGGTTAACCCTAGGTTATTCTTAACCTCTGTTGGTGCAACCGGCCCTTAACGAATATGTGTACAGGATTGCAACTTTTTCACTAGGTACAGAGGCTCCAAAAAGTATTGCCAACGGCGGTTTTTTATAAATAACAATGCAACAAATTGCATTACTTACAAACTTAGACATACATTTTGAAACTGTTGCTTTAATAAAACTTCCCTCAAAACTTCAAACAATTTCATTTAGCAATATTTAAAAAAACTTGAAAAAACAGCAAATCACAAACCAAAAAAAATATTAGCAATTTTTAAACTAATTTGAATATTCATCACAAATATACAATTTGAGCTTGTTTTACTGGACTAAACATGTATAGATGAATAAATTCATCCTGCAGGTCAGTTTTGACAGGGTTCACAGAATATTTGGAGATGCCTAGAAAAATCCGTGAACTATCGATGGCTGAGAAAGACAGCATCATTGCACACAGAAAACTGGATTGTAGTTATTGAGAAATTGGAAACATCGTAAATGTTAGTTTATTTACTGTCAGAAGTGTTACAAAAAAAGTATGAGGAGATAGGAACAACACAAAATTTGCCAAGAACGGGATGTCCTAGGAAGCTGACAGATGGTGATAGAAGAGATGTCGTTCGAAAAGTGAAAAAAAATCTAAAAGTGCCTCAGATATTGTAAAAGATATTGCATCATTCAGTGGTAAGGTCCCTTACAAAAATATCAATGTATCTTTAAAGTTTCAAAAAGGATTCAAAGTAGGTATTTTTGGGGTTACATACAGGTATCTTCACAGATATCTTTAAGGTCTGATCGGATGCAAATGATACCTCCTGTAGGTTTCATCAGTGAGCCTATGAGTTTCATTTTGGTATCCGTTAGGTATAGAGTGGAAACCTTACAATGTTTCATTTTAATATCAATTAGGTATATAGTGGAAACTTATCAACATTTCCTTTTGGTAACCCTTAAGTATTAAATTGGATTACACTTTTGTTACGGAGGTTGTAAAAGTACACCAATCCACATTAGTGTGCCACTGCATATTATTTTAATTCACAGTAAGGGTTACAATTGTAGTTGTATACCATTCTACTGGCCTGTTCTTCAGTTTGGGAATGTGTAAAATTACATAATTGTATTATTTGCGAAGGAGGATAGTGGGGTAAACCAAACAGGGGGTGGAGGAGGGGCTAGTCATGATTAGGTGGTATTGCACCATAGAAGTTGCGAGTCAGCATGTAGTTAATTATTTAAGGCCTAAATTAGACCCAACACTAGGGCCTAATTAAAGCCCATGTAAGATTTAGGTTACATTTAATTGGTTATCTATCTGGACCACCATCCCAAAATTATGTAGTTCTAAAGCTCAATTTAGAGTTGCCTTAGCATCAAGCTATAGCAACAGGCATTATTTAGGGCTAAATTAGTCCTAACATATATAAGGCCTAAATTAAGCCTAATATAGTAGGGTCTATTTAAAGCCCAGTTATGGTTTAGGTTACTCCTAAAGGGTTATTTAGACCATCCTTTTTAAATTATTTAGTTCTTAAATTTAATTTAGTGTTGCCATACCATCAAGCTATAGCAATAGTTATCTATTTTCAACTTGCACCTATAAACAAAATTATAGAGGATGGTTGTATTCTTAAATTTTCAAAAAAATCGTAATTAAACTTAAAGTTTACTTAATTGATGCAACTAACTTGTTTACCTCGTTAGAGTAACATCGTTTGGCAATTATCTATTGGTAATACACAGTAAGAGATCATCACCGTAAATAGTGTTTAAAGCTGTTGGAAAGGTCTTGTGGAGAGGATCAAGAATCGGATATTTTTGAAACTCTAAATTGAATTGGGTAATTGTACCCATTCACAAATCAAAAATTATATTAACCCTTTTAGGCTTAAGTTATTTTTAGAACAAAATTATTAATTTTACAAGGGTTTTTCGAGGTGCTTTGCCTCCCTCTTTTTACCAACACGTGACAGCTTTTTCTCCTTTTCGTAGTTTGGGCCAATCTGGAGACAGACAAGACCAATTTTCCTGAGGCACTCTGGATTCTTCCCGCCCACTTGTCTCTGGGTCGGCCCTGGCTATAAAAGGGGGAACCCCAGGCTGAAAACCTTAGTCTGATCTCTAAAAACTCTTGACACCTCTTGTGTATTTATTTCAACATTTTTATATTAAAACTTGGAACTGTTCCGTTGAACTTTGATTTTGTCTACTGCTTGAATTATTACTCCACACTACAGAAGAAGATTATTACAACCACTACACCTGAGGGATAAAGGGGGAGAAGACCACCGACGTAAGATCCAGGCTCTTCCTGGAAATCAGATTCATTTATGGGATAAGATTGGGCCAGCATCAACAGGACTTCATGGCCTGAGATCTACGAGCCTTGTCTGACGTAGCTTCACTCCTGAGGCCTTAAAATTCGACACTCTTTCGATGTTTGGAGCCAACCCAAACTTAACATGTATCACCTTACCATGTTTGTCAGCATACCCTAAAACATCTAGGTCATTGCGTCAGGTCAATGTGGATCGTGCTCTAGAAAAAGCGACTGGAAAGAAGATTATATGAGAAGCGATATAATTACGATTCTACAACGAGCGATTGATTTGCAATTGCGCATAGAACATGGATAGTGCTAGAAGGTCAGAACGCCTGAGGAAGAAAGAGCTTGGAGCGATCTTTCGCACCATTGCTGACTTAGAACCAACTACTGCATGGGTCGTAAATACAGTCGCAAATCCGCCAGATGCAGGAATTGGAGCTTTTGACGAGTTACCAATTAACTCATGATGACAACAAACATTTTATTGAATACGACATGCCAAGACACTTATCTCGGCCTAATAGGCTTTTTATTTGTTTTCATAAATGTTCAATTTTTGTACACTCTCAGCACATTTTTCTCTAAAAAAGAGGCCAAACTTGCACAATTACTACTTGCATGTATCATTTCATTAATTCGATACATAATTAAGACAAATTTAAGCAAACTATTGCATATCACAATTGTGTTACAAATCGTGACCAAGATAATATTTATATGTTGAGGTGCATACAAACTTGAATTTATACCTTTCTCAATGCTGTTCTACAAACGATTTATTGGTAGTTTAGAGGTTTAGGTATTGACCTGGGAACTCACAGTATGTGGGTTCGTTCCCACCTGAGTGTGATTGTGTTTTTTTAATTTCTTTTATTTACACCTCATTCTTGTAGTTAACAGATCCATTGACATATGAGACCCATAGAAATATGGGACCTATGGATTATGGATTATAATTTTAGGTATGTCTAACATAAACTAGAAATTTGTGATCAAAGCATCTTTAAAGTATACT
Source organism: Julus scanicus (assembly GCA_034698625.1). NCBI lineage: Eukaryota > Metazoa > Arthropoda > Diplopoda > Julida > Julidae > Julus > Julus scanicus. Next base: position 6,696 of record JAQGBW010006880.1, on the reverse strand, counting down.
TATTATTTCAATTCAAATTTTTTGATACTTAAAAACCTTTTCGCCATAACTACATTATTGAAACCTAAATGAAATCTTTAAATGTTTCATTGCTAAGGTTTTAAAGTTATATACCTCTAAGAAACCTAAAGAATATTTTGATACCTACTGGATACTATAATTTAACTAAGTTGATACCTTACATTTTTGTAAGGGGTGGCACAACTTCAAACAATAAAAATTTATCAATAAATTAGCAGAATTCTGGGACCATGTAATATTTACAGATGAGCCCAAATTCAATTTATTTGGATTCGATGGAAGATGGTTTGTTTGAAGAAAAACAAACCAAGAATTCCTGCCCAAAAATGTGTTACCCAAAATTAAACGTGGCGGGGGTCATGTAATGATTTGGGGCTGCTTGGCGTCAAATGGCACAAGTAATTTATGCTTTATTGAAGGAACAATGACAGCGGATGTGTACATTGATATTTTGCGCCATAATTAGAAGGCTAGTGTTCCAAATTTAGGGTTGGAAACAAGATACAACCCTAAACACAACACAAACAAAACCAAACATTGAATGCTCTACTATACACCCAGTCAGCTAGGATTAACTCCACAGAGTTCAGACTTAAATCCTATTGAAAATCTAGGGAGAATTTTGGACTTAAGCATTCGAAAAAGAAAAATTTCATCGAAAGAATCCCTGAAGACTGCTTTGCTGGAGAAATGGCGTTATATCTCAAAAGTAACAGTGAAAAACTTGATGAATTCCATGCCCAGACATCTACAGGCTGTGATTTGTGGAATTCGGGGCCAAAGGTGTTGGCGCCCGAATTCCTAGGTCGAAGGTTGTAGCCTGCCTGACATTCTCGGGCTAACCAGCATTCCTCCCGAGGTATGCTGGGAAGCTCGAGTGTTAGGAAGGCAGTTCGGGTTGACCGGTTGTCCTGGTTAGGACGCTGAGTTGGGTGCGCACCGCCCGTTCTTTTCGGTTCTATCATTCGGGGCTAGCAAGTTGCTGCCCGCGTGTTTGAGTTTAACCTTTTGTACTTATGATTTCGTGTAGCAATAAACAAGTCTCGGTTTATGTTTAAACTCGCGTGTTCGGCGTTTTCATTAACTTTGATAAGCTACGACCCTCACAGATTGAAGAAAATTGTTTACAAACAAAGTATTAAAATTGTACTATGTAAATGCGCAGTCGCGTAAACTATTCTGTTATAATTTTGCCAATACTTTTTTGGTTTGTGATTTTTGGCTTTTTCAAGTTTATTTCAATATTGCTTGCATTACATATATTATGTAGCCACAAAACAACATATTTTAGAAAAATAGGAAAAAAATTTTAAAAATAAAAATGAGTTTATCACCGCAACAAAATTATGAGAACAATAAGACATGTACAATAACATCAATTTTCGGAATTGCAGTTGGAAATTAATACTTTGTTTAAAAACCATTGGCTTTAATAACTGCTTCTAATCATCTAGGCATAGATTCTACTAAATTATTCATGATGTCTTGAGCCGGGTCTCCACCAAGAGTATTATTGAGTATGAGGATGAAATCCAAAACAAAAAACACAAACCTAAAACCATGATGTCACAACAATGATAATGTAGCCGACGTGTCTCCACCAAAATACTCAAAAAACGGCTTCATTGAGTCGTTTTGATGGCGCTCCTACCAAAGTAGGTTTGCTACCATCTACACAATTTTGTAGATGCGCGCATTGCAGACGATCTACATACTGTGAGCACCAAAAGTCTTTATCCAACCCAATTTTCAGATGTTTAAAGCTATAAAATAAAAACTATTATGAAACTTAAAATTTCTTTTACCATTTCTTATTGAAGTGTTCTTAACATCATGTAAAAGTTTCAGGTCAAAGGAAATTCATTAACTTAATTATTAACAAATTAAGACAAACTTATCAATTTTTATGAGTCAAAAGTCCTCATCCAAGGACATTTAACCCTTAAAAATAAAGTTGCCTTTACAATTTACATATAAAATTTGATACTGGTATCAGAATATTTAATTAGCAGAAGAGAATAAAAAGCTGTTGTCATCATTAAAATGTCAAAAATATATTAAAAAATAAAGAAGAGAAACCAGTTAAGAAGTAAGAAAATTGATAGAACAGTTAAGAAATGAAGAAAAATTGTTTGCTGAAATTGCGAAAATAGTGAATAAACCAGTACCAACAGTTAAGTCAATCATTAAAAAACATAAAGCAACTGAAAAAATTGAAACTTTGCCTTGATCTGGTAGACCAACAAAGCTCTCTCACATTGCAAAACATACAGTATGTTGTTCATGAAGTAAAAAAATTCTTTGTCATCAGCTGTAATAATTTCTAAAAACTCTTCAATTACTACTGGCACTCCAGTTAGTGCCAGCACAATAAGGCGGCTGCTTAATGACGCTGGTTTACATGGAAGATCACCAAGAAAGAAGCCATACATTTACAAAGTCAATAAAAAAAGACTGGCTTTTAGTAAGAGGTACAAAAACTTCGATTTATTACTTTGTAGCAATGTGCTGTTTTCAGATGAGTATAAATTAGAACTTTTTGGAACAAAACAACCGCCTAAACTTTGAAGAACAGCAAACTCAAGAGCTTAATCAGAATAATGTTATTTCTACTGGTGGCTCAGTAATGTTCTGGGGGTGCATGTCATCATCTGGAGTGGGCAATTTGGAGTTTGTGGAGTCAACAATGAAAAAAGAAGACTACCTTGACATTCTACAAACAAATTTATTGCCATCAGTTTCCTATTTAAGGCTGGATCCAATTTGGACATTCCAACAAGATAATGATCCCAAGCACAAATCCAAGCTTGTGATGGAGTGGCTGTTATTTAGAGTTCCAAAAATACTTGACCACCCTCCCCAATTCCCCGACTTGAACCCAATTGAACATTTGTGGGAACATTTAGATTACAAATAAGAAAACATCAGATTTCCAGTATTTCTAAGCTGAAGGAAGTCATCTTAGAAGAGTGGCAAAAGATCTCAGCAGAAGTAACTAAGAAGTTAGTGCATCAATGGCAAGAAGATTGGCAACAGTTATTAAAAGCCAGGGTGGACCAACAAAGTACTGAAGTAGTACTAAATTATTTTTTTTTTCATTTTAAAATATTAGTCAAATGTCCTTGGATGATGACTTTTGAATCATAAAAATTGATGATTGTCTTAATTTGTTAATAATTAAGTTTAATTAATTTCCTTTGACCTGAAACTTTTACAGGATGTTAAGAACACTTCAATAAAGAAATGGTAACAGAATTTTTAAGTTTTATAATGTAGTTTTTATTTTATAGCTATAAACATCTGAAAATATGGGTTGGATGAAGACTTTTGGTGCTCACAGTATCTACATTTCTAAAAACATATCTACATTTAGATATAAATATTTAATAACTTTAACATAATTTTTGCAATTCGCGGTAATTTCGCACTTCAGTTCGTCTGTACACTGTCAGATCAGGTCTAAATTGAGCCGATGGCTGAGCCGTCGGCCGACTCATTTTTGTCTTTTGATCTAGACCACATCCCGATGGATCGCAAAAATGAGTCTAGACTCACGATTCTAGGCTGTAAAACGAGTCATAAGTTTGCTGAAACAAAACTGGAAAGCAAACAATTCGACTAATTTGCTTCAACAAACCGTGAGTATACTCAATGATACTCTTGGTGGAGACCCGGCATCTACGCCATGCTTCCTGCTTAGTATCATCTTCAGACATTTTTTTCCTGTAATTGAGCATTTTCTAATTTTTTTGGCCTAATAAATGCTATAGAATCTCAGTGGGGTTAAGGTCTGGGGATTGTGGTAGTTTTCAACTGCCAGCGTGTGTTGTACAAGAATCACTCAATGATAATCCTAACTGTATGCTGGAGACCGCTGTGCTACTGGTCTAAAAATCACTCCTCCAGCCCTAATTTCATTGCACTTTTCATCAATTTAACGTGCAACATATCCACACATATCCTGGCAGTCATAGTACTATCAATAAAACGGAGGTTTCCAGCACCAGTGTATCCCATGCAGCCCCAAACCATGGCACTGCCACCTTCGTGTTTCACTGCCTTGAGTATGTTTTGTTTGCTCAAAGCGGTCCTTTTGCTTCTCCATACACTAATTTCATTTCTTTGTTTGAAAACCGTAAACATATTTTCATCTATAAACATTAAATTTCTCCAGAATTCCAATAGGTTGCCCTTATAATTCTTGGCAAACTTGAGATATCGTTTTTATTCTTGCCGTTGTCCGAAAATGAGCATCATAAATATGCACATTTCTGATGGTTTGTGGGGTGACAACCTTCCCTGATGTTGATGCAAGGTCATTGTGCAGATTTAATTGGAATTTTCGAGGCACATGTCACAAGTGGTCTCTTCCTCACAGTTAGTTGGTATGGTCGGCCTGTTTTGGGTTTGTTTAAGACTGTTCCTGTCTCTTTTTCTTCCTGATGGTTTTGTACACAGTAGACTCGATCAGTAGCACAAGGTATTTTCAACATACTTGCAATATCCAAATATGAATTTCCACCGTCATGCAACTAAATCACACTTTCCCTCTTTGAAATTGACATCTCAATTCGTTTGGGAGCCATTGTTAAATAAAATGACCTAACATGTGTTTAAACATTATGTAATGATATTTTGACCCTGTGCATTAATTGGCATACTAATTTCTTCTGTAATAAATGGTCAGTTTTTCAGAAATGGCAAAACCAAACACTATAACAAGGTGTTCTCATACTTTTTTGCAGAGAAAAGCTCATTTTTATTTTTTTAATTTAAAAAAAAATAAAAATGAGTTTTTCACCGCAAAAAAGTATGACTGTTTAAATGTACTTACATTTCAGTTCGCTGTGAACAACAAAGATCATGGTGTTCTCATACTTTGCCATTGTATATTTCAGTTTGTAAGTAATGCAATGTTTTCCAACGTTATTCATAAAAAACTGCCGTTGCCAATACTTTTTGGAGCCACTGTATAAAAGTATGACTGTTTAAATGTACTTACATTTCAGTTCGCTGTGAACAACAAAGATCATGGTGTTCTCATACTTTGCCATTGTATATTTCAGTTTGTAAGTAATGCAATGTTTTCCAACGTTATTCATAAAAAACTGCCGTTGCCAATACTTTTTGGAGCCACTGTATTTTTAGCCCGCTTTGACTCGTGACAAAATTCAGACTACTGGCAGGAAAAGCCGAGCACCTAGGCAAGTAACCGACACAGACAAGTAGAAAATCGGCGTGTAGCCACTCAGGACTTGTCGGAAAAACGCATGTGTGGCGTGGCCTGTATTCAGTGTATCACAAGAATTTAAGAACTGTTTCGTGTACCACGAGTTAAAAAACACTGATTGATATTGTTATTGACATATCTCGAAAAATATACATTTTCAAATTTGTATCACATCAAGGGGCAGCATTATGTAGACGTTGTCAGTTTCAACATAAGATGGAGCTACCATAACGGTGACAGCAAGGCCAACAAAATTTTCCCTACACAACGACTGTTGGAAATAAAATCATGCAACAACAACATAAAAACCTCTGAAGAAATTAGATTCTGGATACATTTTTGTAGGAACCTATCCCACAATTAGTGTGCAAAAAACAGTTTGGCCAGTGGAATACCCCCACCAACAACCACTTCATACAAAGATGTCATACTTAAAATTGTAAGGGATATATGCCATAATGCCACATTTTCATACACGACTACATTTTCCCTTAAGTGAATACGCTCTTCTACCTATATCTTTAAGCATTTTTTAAATAATTGAAATATGTTTAAAGAAATAGTAAAACTTACGTACCAGAGATAAACACAAAACCAGGACTTTGCAGGGCTTACAATAACTTGAAGCAGACGGAAAATGGACGCTGATTTCGGTTATTCAGAAATTTCTTACATTTGATCGCATGCTTTCTAGCTTATATTCTTTGGAACCTGTTTTACGAATACGGAGTCCGGCTAGTGTCTTTCTTTTTACTTTCTAAATAGGGCGTCTGCACAATTTGGCTCCATTGGGCCAATAAAAAAATACACTGCTTCAAAAAAGTTTTCATACACCCATCATCTGGATGTTTGAATTGCAATAAAGGTGGCGCCACACATGGGATATTTGGCAAGTCGCAAATACTTGGCGGCGCCACACATCTGGCATTTGTCAAGTACTACGTCAAATGCCACATGTGTGTATGGGCCTGGCACTTGCTTATTTGCCTAATACTTGGCCAAACACTAGGCCTGTCCCACCAGAAGTAGGTATTTTATTCCAGTAAGCCAATACTTACACAGCGAACATTCGTCGAGTGGTTTAAGGCTCCTTCACACTTGACGTTTTTCTTACGCTACGTCATCACGTTGCGTCGTTACGGCAACACCCTTCACATTTTACGTTCTGACGTATAGCTGCCCAGGTAGCAAAATATATAATATGACCAGATGACGTCCTTTTTTTGGTCCAAAACTCGTCATATTTGACATAAAAAATGAATAAAAATCGACGTCATAATGTCACACACACAAGGTACGCGCACACTGACACGCGCCGCGCTAGCCGCACCAACGACACGAATCGCCTTTTTTTTTAGATGCGCACAAATTCTGATTCTGATTTGTAGCGTATCCTTTAAGACGGATGCCCCCTCGAGGAGGCGCTACGGTTAATGTAGGGCGGG
>JAQGBW010006879.1:0-10081 GCA_034698625.1 Julus scanicus | reverse complement strand
ATACTTGGAATTTTAAATTGACGTGCTGAATTAAACACAATTAATCAATGTGGTGTTCTTTTTCTCGTAAAATGTGTGTTGATTTCGCGTGGACTACTGTACCCCGTGCCATGTCCCATTGTGCCCCGGTATAGGGGCACAGTGGAACAGTCTGCGCAACCAACTTTAATCTTTTATAGCAAAAAAACGAGTAGCTCTAATACGATGACAAAATGTATACAGATCCTGAAGGCTCGTATATTTTATTGTGTTATTCTTTTAAAATGCTACGAGTTAAATATTTTCTTCCCAAAAAAAATGAATTCTAAAAAGTATACCCACTGTGCCCCGGTCTCCCCTATACCTGATTGTCCATGACCATGGCTATGGACATGTACTCAAGACCATGGTCACGACTACATGTTCAATTCAAGAAATATTTCCACATTTCCAAACCTTATTTGAATTTGAGGTATGATGATTTATTTGATCAAGAGCATTTTTATATAAAATATGTTTTAAAAGAAGACGAAATACGACGTCTATCAAATTAATATGATGTATTTGAGGAATGGCCTCGCTATAAATCTACGTAATAAATGTTTCAATTTTTTCCCCAAAAAAAGCCATAAATAATCACGAAGATAAAACTGTTTCAAAAAGCCAATGAATATATTTAGTTGTTCTTTCGGAAAGAAAACATAAGGATGCTTTTAATCTTATTTCGGGATTTTATCGGTGCACATTAACCATAATAATCGCATCATATTTATTTTCAAACAATGTCATGGTAAGTATTGAATGAGTTATATAGATTCCAAAAAGATTTCAATACCCTCACGACCTCGAAAAATGTATCATGTTCATTTCAGCATCAAAGAATTCAAAAAGGACCTTCTCAAGAGGTGGGGTAGGGGGTCTGCTGGCATGTGGACATAAGGGGAGGAACGGGGTATGGGCTAAAATGGACACAGTGTGTATAGGGGGTAGGAGGGGTTGATTTTTGAGAAAAGGGGGATGAGGGTATGGGCTAAAATGAGCACTGTGTGAACAAGGGGAGGAGGGGTCAATTTTTGAGAAGGAGAGGGGTAAAGGGTTTGTGCTAAAATGGGCGCAGTGTGTATAGGGAGTAGGAGGGGTTAATTTTTGAGTAGGGGAAGGGAGGGTAATGGGCTAAAATGGACACAGTGTGAACAAGGGGAGGAGGGGTCAATTTTTGAAAAGGAGAGAGGGAAAGGGTATGGGCTAAAATGGACACAGTGTGCATAGGGGGTAGGAGAGGTTAATTTTTGAGGAGTGGAAGGAAGGGGGTATGGCCTAAAATGGATACGATGTGAACAAGGGGAGGAAGGGTCAATTTTAGCGAAGGAGAGGGGGAAAGGGTATAGGCTAAAATGGACACTGTGTTTATAGGGGGAAGGAGAGGTTAATTTTTGAGGAGGGGAAGGTAGGAGGAGGTATGGGCTAAAATGGACACAGTGTGAACAAGGGGAGGAGGGGTCAATTTTTGAGGAGGAGAGAGGGAAAGGGTATGGGCTAAAATGGACACAGTGTATATAGGGGGTAGGAGAGGTTAATTTTGGGGGAAAGGGTAAGGGCTACAATGGACACCGTGTGTATAGAGGGTAGGAGGGTTTAATTTTTGAGTAGGGGAAGGGAGGTGGTATGGGCTAAAATGGATACTATGTGAACAAGGGGTAGTGGGAAGGGAGGCTAATTTTTGAAGGAATTTCGGGGACGTCGTTTTTGAATGGCCCTATATAGAAAACTTATAACTCGCCATTTTTCCCTTGATCAAAACTTAGGAAGGGGATGAAGGGAAGCCATGGAAATTTTTACAGCTATCAAAAAGCTTAAGCGCTATCTCACCGATGACATTAGATACCTCGTATGGACCGTTGCCAAAAAAAAATATTTTCTCTAAAAAAAAAATAAAAAATATCAAAAACTAATGTAGCAGCATGATATCCAGGTCACTGTTATTTTCTGCATCAAAACACAAATTTAAAAGTAATCGGTTTGAAAAAATAAGCCCCGAAATCATGATTTAAAACGATCTACATGCCACAAACATATAAAATTCGAATATTTTATGTCGATATTATATCGATCAAATAACGAGTAATGTACTTTTTTTACTTCACCGAGAGCTTTTTTAAATTTTAAAAATCCAATTTTAAAAATAGGCTAAAAAGTTAAAAATTCTTGCAATTCAACGATTTATTTTCAAGTGAAGTTCTCTCACAATTAATCTATTAAAACACTTGCTATTTTACGAAATTTGCGTCGCTTGATGAAGTTACGCCTCCATTCGTACTGCCAATATTTGAATTTAAATATAAAGCTGACCACGCGGTACTGATTTAATTAAATTCGGTCAGTTTGATTTCTATTTAGTGACGCATTTTAATTTTCATCAAAGTAGCGCCAAAACTCAATTATATCTTTCGGTTTATAATCAAAAGAGCCATCACGAGTAGAGGCAGTAATTGAGTACATTGAGTGAATTTTGAGTAACGAGTAAAAGAACACCGAGTACAAAGAGCAATTTGAATACAAAATGTGTAAAAGTAATTTAATCCAAATGTACTCTAAATCTGACACAAGTATAGAAGAAAATATTTACACTTAAACGTTTTTGTTCTTGAAAAGTAATTATTCAACTCGCAATTGGATTTGTCTTCTAGGTGTAATTATAAAACATTAATAATGCTGCGATATACCATTGACGAGTGTATATATCCAGCTATAATTTTAAACTAAAGTTCATGTTAATTAGCCACGTGGTCAGCTGTAAAGCCTTATTCTAATCAAATTCGTTATACGGGGTACAGTGGACCGCAGCATTATGGGGTACAGTGGGACATGTCCAAGCACACCCCGATTAATGATTTTGGAAAATATTTGTATATTTTCTCAGTAATCAAAACTTCAAATAAAAAACCATATTTAAATTTATGTTTTAATGTAAAAATGGTTCTCAATCACAGAAAAAAACACATTTGGACGAGTAAGAAGTGAAAATATGAAAGCTGCTGTAATTACAGTTAATTTTAATCGTTTTTGTAATTTATACTTTGAATTTAAAATTGACGAGCTGCTTTAAACACAATTAATCAACGTGGTGTTCTTTTTCTCGTAAAATGTGTCTTAATTTCGCGTGGACCACTGTACCCCAAGCCATGTCCCACTGTGCCAAGGTATAGGGGCACAGTGGGACAGTCTGCGCTACCAACTTAAATCTTTTATTGCAAAAAAAACGAGTAGCTCTAAAACGATGCCAAAATGAATACAGATACTGAAGGCTCGTATATTACTGTGCTAGTTAAGGAGTTAAATATTTTTTTCAAAAAAAAAATGCATTCTAAAGTGTACCTACCCACTGTGCCCCGGTCTCCCCTACTTCCGCACACGATTATATATTTGCCCAAGTTTGATACATACATACGACTACCGATTACACGTACTTTACTTGTACTATACAGTACGATTCAACACTAATCGTGATCAGTACTCCTACTCATGAGTACAATTTGCCCAATTTTATGATCTTGGTATCCATAATAAAGTTATTCGAGTTTCTTAAAACTGCAGGGTTAGCAAATAAAAAGTGAACTTAAACATTTAACTGAAACTTATAAATTTCCCAGCCTATAATCGACTATAAAACCCAGTTTGACAACATGGCGACATTACATATTTTAGGAAACCAACTTAATATTAAAAGCAACATGTCCTTATAAGAATATTTCTTAAACTTAACATCCCTGGTTACATTTTGCTGTTTTGTATATATTGCCTTCCAAAAACGCGTCAATACAATTTTGTAACATTTTATAGCATTGAGAAGTTTTGAAGATGTGATGTGTAGCATTTAATAGGGTAATTCTATCAAGAAAATGCAATTTCAAGACTAAGTAGATTACCACCATAGGTAGTTATATATGGTAATGAGATTTTTCTCAACATAAGATTTTTGCTTTTATAAGCAGCGTGCGTGGTTATTAAAAGGATACATTTTCCCTCAGGTTCAACACGTTTATAAAGACTCATTAAGTTACATCGAAATGTTAAATAAAAATTCTTCCGTAAGGCACAGAAAACCTATAAATTTACCATTTATTAAGATTTTTGGGGGATTCGATATTTGCGAATGGTTATTAAACGAAAAAACGCTGCTTTTACGTGTTCACTATTTGAAGTCCTCGATTTCGCCGAATTAAATACAGTTAGTAGGGGAGACCGGGGCACAGTGGGTATACACTTTTTAGAATTCATTTATTTTTGGGAGAAATATTGTACTCGTAGCATTTTAAACGAATAACACAGCCTTCAGAATATGTATACATTTTATTGTCATCGTTTTAGAGCAACTAGTTTTTTTGCTATAAGATATTAAATTTGGTTGCGCAGACTGTCCCACTGTGCCCCATATACAAGGGCACAGGGGGACAAGGCATAGAGTACAGTGGTCCACGCGAAATTAAGACACATTTTACGAGAAAAAGAACACCACATTGATTAATTGTGTTTAATCCAGCACGTCACTTTAAAATTCCGAGTATAAATTACAAAAACGATTAAATTTAACCGTAATTACAGAAGCTTTCATATTTTCACCGCTTACTCGTCCAAATGTTTTTTTTTTTTCTGTGATTGTGAACCATTTTTGCTTTAAAACATAAATTTAAACATGGTTTTTATTTAAACTTATTATTAATGAAAAAATATACAAATATTTCTTAAAAACATTAATCGGGGTATGCTGGAACATGTCCCACTGTACCCCGTAATGTTGAGGTCTACTGTACCCCGTATAACCAATTTGATTTAATAAGGCCTTACAACTGACCACGTGGCTAATTATCATAAACTTTAGTTGGAAATTCTAGCTTGATATATACACTCGTCAATAGTATATCGCAGCATTACTTATGATTTATAATTACACCTAGAATAAAAATCCAATCGAGAGTTGAATAAATTACTTTTCAAGAACAAAAACTTTGCAAATATTTTCTTCTATTCTTGTGTCAGATCGCAGAAATTTTGGCTAATGAAAGAGTGCTGCATGCAGCTTCTTTGAAAATCAAAAGCATTGGGTTGCTGATAAAACCTGATTTTATAAAGACGTTGTACCACTGTGCCCCGGTCTCTCCTACAGCATGACGATCGAGAGCAGATGGCAAGTATCTCGAGAGTTCCCCCTTAATGTCAGTAAAAAGAGCTGTACGTGTTTAAATGAATTTAAGTAAATTTCGTAGATCGACGAGATGAACATGGGGGAATTTGTGAGATGCTAATTTCATCTGACATCCTCATTGGCTTAAATTTCTCTTCGTCAGCCTTAGATGCATAGAGGGATAATCCCTCAGGTGAACGAAAGAGCGGTGAAGCTCGGTTTATTTTTAGTATGTTTACGAGAAAACCACTTTGGCAATTGCACAAATACTATTTGACAATTAGGCAAGGTTTCAAAATGGCTACAGCACATGTTGCTCAAAGGCGATCATTTACAAGTAGAACACGGTTATATATACTCAACGGGGATTTGTAATTAAAAACTAGGAACAATATTCACTTTAATCCGATTAATTAATTACCCAAACTCTTATTAAGAAAATCAGAAAATGCATACAACCGTATCAGATTATATTCGATATATCATTTTAAAACATGTCATCTAGAAACGTGAATTTAGCCACTAAAACTCCACCGAAACATTTTTCAACCACCCAAAAACAATGTAGGTTTTTAAAATGTTTTCTTGATTCCTCTACCAGGATAGAAAAAACCTAAATACGGGCTATCAATTAATGGACATACATGGCTAATTCCAAATATATTGTTAAACCAGAAATGTCCAATAAAATTCTGTATAAGAGAATCCAAAAGTTTCACTATATGTAAAATAACATTAAAAGCAAAATTGAACTTTCAATGTAGAGCCCTAGTAAGGCCATATCAGATATGTCTAACTATGTTTCATAAACAGTATTTTATGAACCGGTTGCTATAATCAATGTTAATACATAGCTAATACGTATTCCTAATAGATGAATAATTAGTTGTTAATTAAGGCACATATCGCTAATCATTTGTCAAATATGGTTCATACACGGCGACATATGGCCCACCGAGGCCCGGATATGGCCCTTTAAAGGCCAAATATGGCTCAAATAAGGTTATATATAGGCCATCAAGGGTCAAATATGGCTCAAATAAGGCTATGTATGGCCCTTTAAAGGCCAAATATGGCTCAAATAAGGCTATATATGTGCCATCAAGGGTCAAATATGACCCACCGAGGACTGAGTGGACCTTTAAAGTCCAAATATGGCTCAAATAAGGTTATATATGGGCCATCAAGGGTTAAATATGGCCCACCGAGGGCCGGATATGGCCCTTTAAAGGCCAAATATGGCTCAAATAAGGTTATATATGGGCCATCAAGGGTCAAATATGGCCCTCCGAGGACCGAGTGGCCCTTTAAAGACCAAATATGGCTCAAATAAGGTTATATATAGGCCATCAAGGGTCAAATATGGCTCAAATAAGGCTATGTATGGCCCTTTAAAGGCCAAATATGGCTCAAATAAGGCTATATATGTGCCATCAAGGGTCAAATATGACCCACCGAGGACTGAGTGGACCTTTAAAGTCCAAATATGGCTCAAATAAGGTTATATATGGGCCATCAAGGGTTAAATATGGCCCACCGAGGGCCGGATATGGCCCTTTAAAGGCCAAATATGGCTCAAATAAGGTTATATATGGGCCATTAAGGGTCAAATATGGCCCATACATGGCTATGTATAGCTCTTCAAATGCAAAGCATGGCCCATATGTGGTTATATATGGCCCAAAAATATCAATAATATAACTTTTCCATCCGTGTAGTCTGCTACGAAAAACATTTCCAAAAACCACTGATATAGACAAAAACTTAGTCTGGCAAAATCAACAATTATATGAACGGTCAGTCTTGACGATTTCCCGCAGATTCAATGGACGTTAATAAAGTCGGAACGTGCAAAGTGTACAATGACAGTCCAAACTATATTCACCATGCTCTTTAAATTATATAATGAGCAACATCGTAGTAAACCTTATGTGTTTTAGAGCACAGAATGGATGCCAAAAGGAAAGGTTAGAAACGAAAATTGTATTCCGAAAATAACTTCCAAGTCCTGTCAATTTTTTTTGTTACCATTTCATAACCTCGTGATCGGTATTGACTGCAATTTGGGTTCCCAGCACGAAACGACAGATTTATCCAGCGTTTCGTTGATGACGAATATCCCCTCCGTGTTTCATTTTGAGTGAATACTACGAGAAGAAGAAGAAAAAATTAAAGCAGATGTGGGATCCATTCTTATTTACTTGACCAAGAGTTGGCTCATAAGAGCCCTAGCTTCGGCAGAACAAAGGAGCAAGACACACAAAGACAACTGCAATTACTCTGGAGGCTCGTACATGTACTTGGAGATGGATTTTTTTTCTTGAACTTGCACTGCATTCAATTAAGTAAATGTTTTTTCTCCGTGGGTCATCTCCTAATATAGACTATTGTGTCTTTGTTTTATTTGTTTAAGGCCAGAACAGAAAAGGCTACAAGCCCGAGGGTATTACGATAGGTCACGTTCGGTTCTTCAGGGGGAAAATCCCTCGTACATCACGGAGCAAAATGATCCGGGAGGCACGAATCCGTTGCAATGGATCTAGGAAGAAAAGCTATCGGGATTACCCGTTTCGAGCCACGCAGGCAGGTCTAGATATTGGGAAGACAAGCAAAGCTCCATATTACTGATTTCTACTGGGAATCTACGTGCAATTTGCGCTATTTCAACCAAACTTTACAAGTATCGTATATACGCAATGTAGAAAAACAACCGCCATATTATATATAGAGAGAATAATGTCAATTACCTTGTCTAGCACAGTTCAAGCTATAAACGATGGTGATGAATGATGATATTTTAAAATAGGTACTTGTCAAAAATTCCACTATGCTCATTAAAAATAACATAGTTGAAATAACCGTTTCATCCAAAATTCAGAACAAGAACACAACATTTTGTTCCAAACTGTGGAATTATTTTTCAAAAAATCGAACACAGGCATGTGCAGACACATTTACGTGCGCCGATAGCTCGTGCCATTCTTTAAGCCCCGTTCACACGATGCCACTAATGTCAGGACACTGGCGTCGTCAAATGTCAGGACATTCGCTGCCCTGGCATTTAAAGGGGATTACAACCGTATCCCTTTTAATGGAAAAATTTGCAAAGACGCTCACATTCACACAAAAAAAGATTAAATAAAAATAAGAATTGTTTCAAATAGCTTTATAAATCAACAAACTACTGATGGTGTCATTTTTCACGCTAAAATTGTAGATTTTTTAAAATTAAATTATTTGAATTTTTGCACTCACAGCTTGCCTGTCTCATGCTGCCACCTGCTGGCAGCGTGTGAAAAATAACAAACATTTTTCAAACTTTTATATCAATTTTTAAAAAATCTACCATTTCAAAGTGAAAAACAACAATATGAGGCCCTTGCTGATCCATCGAGCCACCCCAAACAATTCTCACCCCCACCCAAACCTCCCTCATTCAACTGTGAGTATGTTCGCAAGTCCGATGCCGCGACGTCGGAGTCCTCAGCGATTCACACGATGGCACTGACGCGACAATCGATGTATGCATACGTCAGTGTCCCGACATTAGTGTCATCGTGTGAACGGGGCTATCTCGCAACCAAGAACCGAATGTCACATTCAACACATGGTTTAATGTATGCGAATAATATGCAAGTATACGATATTACTTATGGCTGAACCATCATTCATTGCCTCCCATTTATCAGCAGTCAACAAACCCTTTGGGAATCTTCCAAATTAGTCTACAATTCACTAACTCACGCTTTCTCAGTTTATTCTGATTTCCTGTAAAGTAACAAAGTACCCTATGAATCAAACGTTCACTCTGAGAACCCATGAGTGAATCTGAAATGTGCTAATGATGTGTACTACAAGAAGAAGAACACGAGTGAGCCATCATAACCTGTTAAGAAAATAGCATTAATGAAAATTGTACCTGTCAATTCAAAATCACTCGATCAAAAGGACACCCAGAAACTCAGAAAATACATCGCAAACGTCCTATTCCCAGTTAAATAACAGAAAAATGGGCATTGTGAGCCGCAAGAATGTATGTGCCGTGACAAACTTATAAAGTGAGGCTTTTTGGACGCGTTCGTTGGCCCATATCTTCTTTTGCCATGCACGCAGTTGAACGAAATGTGCAGCAAAAGCTAATCTATTTTGCATATAGGCAAAACAGAGAGCGCGGCAATATATCCATAATACGGCCTTCGGGTCATATCTTAATGAAACCCCTTTATCTGCTATTGCGCCCGAGGTGTGTTTTCAGGATTAACAAATTAAATCTTTAAACTGCTAGTAATATCGTGCCCGGAACATATTGCGTGCACGCTTAATGGCTCGTGCAAAATTGAAAAGGCTAAACTGCCCATAAGGATGCGATTTTGCACACTATAAACATCATCGCTTATTCACGTTCACACCAAACTCTTAGTTTCTACACACACAAAAATAGAAGAAAAAAAATTACTACTGTAAATATATAGGTAATACATTGTGCATAGTACGTACGTATAGTGTAGCAAACCAGGAATGAATAATAATAATTTGACTGAAAACAGGCGTTAGCATAAATAATTACCTTAAATTAATCAGCAATTCAGCTTCTTAAAACAGAATTTAGAATCAAAACATCAAATATTGAAACAAAATTCACGCGCAGAAAGATGGAACGCACGCGCAGACAGATGGAACGCACGCGCAGACAGATGGAACGCACGCGCAGACAGATGGAACGCACGAGCAGGAAGATGGAACGCACGCGCAGACAGATGGAACGCACGAGCAGAAAGATGGAACGCACATGCAGAAAGATGGAACGCACGAGCAAAAATATGGAACGCACGAGCAGAAAGAAAAGGTACGCGCACACTGACACGCGCCGCGCTAGCCGCACCAATCGCAGGAATCCCGCTCGCGGATTCTTTCCATTGT
>JAQGBW010006878.1:0-10084 GCA_034698625.1 Julus scanicus | reverse complement strand
CCCCTGGCGTTGGTGTTTAGCCCTCGTGTTGCAGAAATAGACCAACGTTAAAAATCAACAAACAAACAAACAAACAATATCATATTTTTGATATTCCATGATATTCCACTTTGTTTCCCATAAACGTTTTTTTAGTAGCTTGGACTACCTTCTCCCCCTCGTATAAGCACGCGATGGACTCTTCCATTCCCCCTCGCGCATTCGTTCTTGTGTGTGTGGTATCAAAACGCGTGCAAGACGCCGTGCTAGTGGTTGTGCGCGTCGGCGTCCGTGTTGTCCAGTGACTCGCAGATGTGTTTTTGTCAGACATGAATGAACGGACTTTTTTCTGCTTTTTGGTTAGCAGCATAACTATCGCCCTTTA
This sequence comes from Julus scanicus, assembly GCA_034698625.1. Classification (NCBI taxonomy): domain Eukaryota; kingdom Metazoa; phylum Arthropoda; class Diplopoda; order Julida; family Julidae; genus Julus; species Julus scanicus. The sequence goes on along the minus strand of JAQGBW010006878.1, from coordinate 9,720 downwards.
TGTGGATATATTTGTCGCGGCTCAGGGATCTGCTGCAAGTAAGTACCAGTGAACCAACCCCATGTTATTGTGCCTTTTTTTCAGATTCGATAATGCGTCAAGATGACATAATTTCGCGGGAGCTTTTTTACAAGGGTTTCCCGGTTTTTAAAAACCCCACACCTTTAAAGGTATCTTCGTAATTCTGTGACAAAATGCTTTCCTCGTCGACATTTTTTTTTTTGCGACGTTTCGGAATAATATCATTGGAATGAGGAATGTGCGGGTGACATTCTTTGAATGATCAATGTCCTACGCTTATTGTGATACGGAAATAAAAACGCGAAAATCCTGGTATAAAATATATTGAATTTTTGCCAAATATCGCCGCCAACGTGCTTTTCGTACCACGGATGTTGGGTGTTTTGTTGACGCCGAGGACAGCGACCCTTCATCGGCTGTACAAACCGAGTATCTCCGCCGTTTCGATGGATACCCCGATTTAAACAGTGATGTATAATAAATGCTAATGTGGATTTAGGAGCATATACAGTGTGTCCTAAATACGTGGATAGGTTATGATTCGGGCTAAATATTGAATACTGTAATTTGTATCATCGCGAATTTGTAATACGGTACATATCCGATGATGGTGTACAGGGTGTCCGATGCGTTGAATTTGGTACTGAAACCTTATCATATACAATAGCAATATACTGGCATTAAATAGTTTTTTAATAACAGCTCAGTGCGGAACTACTCATTTAACACTGGATTGGAGGAATAATTTTGAAAAATACTGTGTTATGTTAAATTTTCGTATGTAAAATTGTGGCTGTGCAGGAAAATCATCAATTAATAGGCTACATTTGACCACCTGCCTATAACAGTGGTTCCATCCTATAATTTCATAACCCGTTTTATCATGATATTATATGAGGTAATGATTCATGAAATGGCAGAAATAGTGTCTATCTTTTTCTATTGTTGACTGCTGCCAATAAGCCGTTCTGTCATACTTACAATAAGTGAAATTTTATAATAAATGCTATTATTCAAAATTGTTTTAATCTGTTTTTGATTGCACATTTCCTATGTTATTATTTGGATTGACCTTTTTAGGTTATCAGTACATTAACAATGCAACGAGGGCATTTATATATATGAATATGGATTTAAATACATAACCATAGCCAAACACAACATACTATAATAAGTTACCGATTTCCATAAATTCCATCTAAATCGGTTGAGGTTTATTTCGGATCCGTGATAATGGGTGTTAGTTTGCTACTAACCGTTAATTGAAAACGGTTTTTTAGCTGATTTCAACATTGAAATCCATATATCTAACTAATGTCACCTTTTATTGGCCATAATCTCCCATTGAAACCAGTTTCATTGTCTCTGTAGAGAATTATTTTCTGCTGCAATGAGTCATAATATGCTGGCAAATTGAATTGTAGCTTAATTTAAGCTGTATTTTATTAGGTCGGCTCACCGTAGCGCGCTTAATTCATCATTGGCTTCGTAAGTTGAGGTTGGATGCTCGCACGATAATCAATTTAATTTCCATTTCTTGATGGGTTATTAGTCCGTGCCAGTCCGCTTAAGTCGCTTATCGATTTTTTTTTTTTTTTTTTTTTGATGTGGATGTCAGGATTTAATCCGAATTATGAAAAATTTGCAAGTCATAATTCAATACGTTCTTATTAGACGTTTTGCTTGTTGTTGGTTGAATGGAGTTTACTGCTGGGTGGATACGAAAACTGCTGAAGACAGGTTTAGGTTTTGATCGTGGCCTGAAGTCAAGCCCGAGAGTGGCGAATCCATTGTGAAAATCCCTCCTCTTGAATTTCTTGTCACCCTCCATCCATATCAGATTTTGAACGTTTTTATCGATAAGACGCCTTTTTTATGCTCCTTATCTTGTCAGGAAACGGATTCCATGTGGAGTTTGTTGTAGTTTAAAGGCCATCATGGCGTTCGCTTTTTTCTTTTTTTTTCTGCACGCTGATGACCATTTGGGTTCAAGGGATATTATTAGGGAACAATAATGCGACTGTTTCATATAGTATCTTGACATACTTAGAAACCGTTGCTTCCGTAACGAATTTGTCTGCAAAATGTCAACAACATGTATGTAGCGTATACTTGCGTATCTGTTATTAATTTGGGTGATAGCAGGAGTGACCTTTTATTTTTTTTTGTCTTGATGTGCATTGTAAATGAAGAGTAAAGTACCATCGTACTTTATTCAAAACTTATGGAAGGAGGATAAAGGGTTTAAAAGGAGTCAACGCAAAATTTCAATCCGTCACGAGAACCCCCCTTGAATTTATAATCTTATTAAGTGTTTCATGTACACTACATGGTGTTTTTTTTAAAAAGTACATTTAACAGGGTGTCCAGCAACCATTAACAATTAGGAATGTCGGGAAATGTGCTTGAAATTCGTGTGGAACACCAGTTTATACTTAAATTTCCTGAGTCAGAAAATTCCCTCTAATCGGAATAATCCTCTATAAAAACCCACAAAAACCAAACAGTTTTTTTTAAATTCTCTAGAAAAATGTAGTCTTTCAATATTTAAGGAATGAGATTTGAAATATGCTTGATTTTTGTTTCCATAGACTTAAATATAAATGTTGACAACTTTCATATGCTGTGGATTTTATTTAATTAGGACACATTTAGATTAGACAACTGTTGTTAATGACATGATTCTGTTGTTCAAGGAAATTTCTGGCTCGAGTAGCCGCTAGTCCAATTAACCCGTTTCAACTTAATTAGTTATTATTAATCTCTGATTAACAAAAGTGTTTCCATTGTTGTACCTCGAAGTCACTACCGTATACGTGATCTTATATATGATCAATGAAAGATTCTGAAAGCAGGCAAAGTCGTTTTAATGGACATCTTTTAGAAGTGTTGGGTGCAGTTGATTGGGTTGCGTCAACTTCCCTTTGTATTTCCATTAATCAAAAGGAGGGAACGGGTAAGGCACGAGGAAAAACCCTCTACTGTTTCAAATTAAACATGTCATTAACAAAGTCGAGGGACAACAAACAAAAGGAGTCGTCGTGGTCACTAGACGTGTGTACGAGTTGGTGCCTATATTGCAGACGTTCCAGTTTTTGGCCTACGTGCTCCTCATTCCAAATTTCGGACATTGCATAGGAATTCAGCCCAACACCCTTCTACCCCACGCTTAATTGTCTTATTTGTTTCTAAATAAGTTATAACCCCATAAGTGATGAGAAAGGGTCGCGTACAAATATTAAAATTAATCTTCCGCCTCCTTCAACCAAACGCGCTTTTTCTTCCTAATTTTTTCTTCTTGTTTCTCATGAATAATTCATATTGGGGAAACATTTTTTTTTTGTAGTCCAAATTCTGAAATAATTAACGCGTTAGCGAGAAAAGACTTTGACAGATCAGTGATTCACCAGATCTAAACATTCAGGGAAAAAAAGTATCAATAGGTGAGGTTTTGATCGAACATTATTCATCATTTTTTAAAAAATTGGATTTTTATTTCATGCATAGAACATTAACCCGAATGGATTGCACATGTATACTCTTGTTGTGTTTGTCCAAATATGGATGTTGAACAGCTGCCACGGCTTCCAGCTTATGAATATCAATGAAATCCAACTGTTATTCCTAATTGCATCGTATATCTGCTGTTGGCATTTGAAGTTATGATAAGGATTAATTTACACGAAGAACTTTATGGTGGTTGTTTGTTGGCTTGCCATCTAATAGGTTTTTTTTAGTTATCTTGGTCAACTAATTTTATCATATAGCCAACCACTCCCTCGCCAAGGTGTGCCATTAATTGTTTTTTCTCCCTCACGGCAACCATTGTGATGTTGGATCTTTCAGCAATCTCATTTCCACACACAAAAAAAGACAGTTTGTGTAGGATGGAATTCGTAAGCTTGCTAATTAGCTAGTTTTCTGTGATATACGAATTGCACAGTCTTAGTTGACTTAAAAAAAACCATCGCGGGTGTTTTGCTAATTGGCATGCATGTTTAATTATGCCAATGCCAAAGTGCAGCTGATTTTCTTCTTCTTTATGTCTCCTGGGCAGCCATGGCGACACACTACATAGGGACATGGCGGTGTATAATAACCTCAGTGTTGAAACCCTAGCAAACTGTAGTCTATTCAAATGATAATCTGACTGAATTTATATTCCTTGTCGTGTGGAGTTGCAATCCCACGTGATAACTGTATGTTGCCATCTGAAATGAAAGTGTGCATCGTTATGGACACCCTGCTCGAAATTAACTCATTAAATTGTTGGGGAATTGACCAAGAAAGCATGAGATTTTTATCTGCTTTCTAGATTAGGTGTTCGAGATCGACCTCAAGTTCTTGTTGCTTTTTTATGTTTAATCAAAGTACAGGTCCTTCTGTGTAATTAGCGTTTTTTTAGTTGCAGCACCCTCTGGTGGCGTATGTGTCTTTAGCAAGGTATTTCCAATATGGTCTAAGTATGGTTCCAATATGGCACATTGCGTTTAGGGTAAATGAGAGCGGCCATGTTCGAAATGCAGTGCGAAGCACTCATAAGCCACCAGGGGGTGCTGAACCGTGCTTAAGGCAGGTAGGATCACCTCTTACATGAAATAAGACTCAGTACATGTTTATTTTGCGCTACAGGAGGTTATTTCTATAGGGACAAGCCGGGTTCTCAGTAGTCTTCGAAATCAGGAAATGGGCTTGAATTTGTATCACCTTCAGAAAGTCTGGAATTATGCTTGAAATTCGTGCTAAATACTAGTTTATGCTGGAATTTCCTATCCGCTTTGGGAAAATTCTGTTAATTAGGGAAAAAATAATATAAAAGAAGCAAATACACATTTTTGTTTAAATTCTATAGAAAATTGTTGAGTCTTCTGACACTTGTGGCAAATAGTCGTTCGAATTATGTTTAAAAATGTAGGAAATGGGTCTTGCATGGCATCCTTGAAATATATATTGGAAACCCTGAATTTAGGAAAAAGGTGCAGACTTTCTGTTCGTGGATGGACACAGACTGAAAGGTTAAGACCCTTTGAAATGAAAGCAAAGGATGCGAGCCTGTACATTTCACTTAAATGTAGGTCAACAATGCATTCTTGCCAGGTTATGCAGATAAAATTGAATGACTGAATATATTAGCTATTCGTTGTTGCTTCAGTTGGTTTCACAGATCGTCGTTAAGCATTAGTTGGAATAAAACATGAATTGTTTCTGTTTCTGAATTACGTTAGCGAGGGTTTGTGCAATTAAGCAGAGGATTTGTATAAGCTAACCTATACTGCTCGGCAAATAATAAACTGATAATTGAGCCACTACACGAGCTTGTATCTCGCGTAAAACAACGCACAATCATTACTGTCATTTAGCTGCCCTGATGGAGCTCAGTCCTTTTTTTTTACGACTGGCTTTTATTAATATTTCCCCAAAAAAAGCCACTAAAATGGACATGGGCTAATAAGGCTCGGTCCCTCGAGGGTGTCATCTTGCTGCAAAAACCTGACTGGTTCATGTCATGATGTCGCGTCATAATGACAATTAAATTGCCTAATGAGCGATTTAGGAATTCTATGGCGATTTTATCGTAAGGCTTGAGTGTCAAATAGAAATAAAATACGAGCTTTGATGCAAAAACTAGCAGGGGCCCCGAAAATATTTTTTTATTTATTTTGTCTTGAATATCGAAAAAGCAAATGTGACTGTTTTCCCAGGGCGCTTTTTTCCTTAAAACCTTTTTTTTGTCAGTGCTGGAGAATGTGCAGATGTTGTTTGCTGAAAAAAATAGGAAAAAATGTCAGATTATTGGATGGAGATGCTCGTGAAACGACGACTCACTTTTGTCTAGGGTTTATATGTAGTGATTTCTGCGTATGTTATGGGTATTGCATAAGCTTTACTTATCCATTTACGAAAATCAAACATATCACACATTTTAGATCCCAAGTATTGAGAGATGGAATTTAAGTATTTCGTGTTTTTTTTTTTTTTCTAGGAAAATTGTTGTTGTATGGCATGTGATTTAGTTTTTTGTATGTGTGATAAATTCCAGTAATGTGAAACTCGCCAAATGTTTAATAAAAAAGCTTTCCTCTATATAACCATTGATGTATAAACTCGTATTAATCCCACATCAAGGAATCCAGTGTGTGAAAGCTGTTCACCTTCACAAGCAGCTTGAGTTTGGGAAAATTTGGGATTTTTAAAGTTATGATCTAGGACCCGACGAATAAACAAGATTATATTCTGGATATTACTTAATTCCTTAGTGAAATTTAGGTTCTCATGGGACCAACCTAGGATTTCCAAAATGTGAAAATGTTCGGATTTTCAGAATCTTGTTGATTCTTTTTACAACAGCACCATTGTAATATGCTATCTTGGCGGTGACTGCCCTGCCACTTTAAAGGCTTCCAGTTTAATATCCCGTTATTAGCTTAGCAACAGGAAGCTGATTTCAGAATTATGACTGTGGCTTATTTCTGAAGCCTTAATCCTTTATACAGTATGATTTATTTGTTGGACTTGCCGATGTGTACCTTAATCTACCGGTGGTTGAATGATAACTCGCCATTTCCTATATTGCATCTGTGAAATATTGCACGTTTTGGGTAAAAATAATATCAATAACCTTGTATGTAAACACTAGTCATGGATCGTTAATTTGAGTCATAACTTTTAGACAACAGTTTTTGGCTTTTTAAAAATTTTCTATGGTGCTACTCGTAAATTTTGGATCAATAGGCCATGACTAGAACTGATCTGGCCTACATTTCAAACACTATAATTAAGATGAAATGCTGAGAATATATCAAAACCAAATGATTTATTTTGAAATGTTGTTTTGCATCTCTTGTTAATTGCATGTAAAATGCTTTTTTTGAGTGGTCTTATCACCATGTTCATGCTGTGTTTTGAGGTAAAGTGAATTCTACAATCATTACAAGTACATAATTGTCACTAATAATTGATTTTTAAATTTATTAACGTCGCCTGTTAATGCATTTCTTGTGTTCATAGTAACCACTTTTTTCGCCTGTTTGGCAGTAGTCGTTGTTTGCATTGATTTAATTTTACACCCGTTTTTTTTGCAAATTATGAAATATGTTTTTCCCCCTATGTATATAACGATTCAATATATATATATATAAAAGTGCAAGCCTTGTGTTATTATGATTTTTTCGGTATTATGTTGCTAAGGTAGCACTGGGCGTGTGCAACAAAAACAAAGATATGGTGTATACTGTATTGTAATACAAATATATATGCAACACCATAAAAAAGACAATTTACGGAGCCCTATAGAAGGCGATAACCCATTTTTTTGTATTGGAAAATATTGCACATTTATGCCGTATACCAAACTTTTCTCTTGGTTTCAAGCCGCATGTAGCCGTTTATTGGCAATTTTTCAGATTCTAAACTGCAAAATACCTTAAAGACTTGTGAAAATGTGAGAGTTGCCTTTTTTCCCCTTTGCTGTTGTTGGCTTTGTATTTACATGAGTTTTTGTGACATTTTCGGTGTTCTGGTGGGCCTCTATTCTTCCTGACCCCATGAACTAAAATAGACCGCTGGTTCAAAAGTTCGTTGACTTGAATTTTATGCAGAACCTCCAGATCACCCGTAGATCGATCCCTGAATAGACTTGAAGCGTTTTCGGGAGTAGTTTTCAGGTTATTATTCCTCGTAATATGCTATACGGTAACACCCAAACTGGTTGGGTTTTTTAATAATTTGCATGTTTTTCACACCTATTTCAACACATTAAATACTGACCCCCCCGAGCTTAAACAGGCTATAAATTTTAAGACTGCGTTCCTTTTCAACTTTCAGTCGTTTAGTAACCGATATTCTGGTTTTAATATATGATAAAAGAAAGCATTTTATTTGTCAGTAATGCAGTGTAATGCACTGTATATGTTAATGCATTTTTTTATGAAATGTGTATTTCTCATTATATACATCAGCTCATTAAAGCGTTATTCCGGTTCAGCACCCCCTAGTGACGTATGGACCTTCAACATTGTATTTTCATCGTGGTGGCGTCATTTTACACCAATCTACACGTTCAATATTTGAAAAATGACATTGCTGCACATATTCAGCTCATATAGTCGATTTTATATGAAAACAAGTATTTATTGGAGGTTAATTTTGTTTATGGTAGGGGATTACAACCCTATCCTTTTCAATATGAAAAATTTGCAAAGATATTCACAGTTAAATAAAAAAAAGTTTAAATAAAAATAAAAATTGTTTAAAGTAGCTTAATAAATCAGCAAGGGGCTTCAGTTGTCATTTTTCACTTTAAAATAGTAGATTTTTTTAAAATTAATATTTACTAAATTATTATTTGAATTTTTGCACTCACAATTTGCGAGCATTTTTCAAACTTGTATTTTACTTTTTAAAAAATCGACTATTTTAAAGTGAAAAATGACAACTGCATGTTGCTGATTTATTAAGCGTTTTTAAACAATTTTTATTTTTATTGAAACTTTTTTTTATTTAACTATGAGTATCTTTGCAAATTTGACTCATTGAAAAGGATACGGTTGCAATCCCTCTTCATTGGGCTGCAATGGGAATATGGGAAAAACCCTTATTGACCATCCATGACGTGATCCATAGGCGAGACAAGATGGACATGAGGTGTTGGACACTGTCTGTAGCTACATTTTTCATACAAACAAAGCCACGTCGGTAATGTACCATACTGCGCTCTTTTCCCTAATACACGTTACCATTGTAGTCGCCATTGAAAATTGGCTAACAGCTGCAGCTGCCATAAAAGCACTTCCCTTCCGTATGGCTTCTTCTTCCCTATTTTCCAGCCACGCTTTCCAATACAAGGATGCTTTTTTTATTTCCAAAATGTAGTATAAACATAACCCTGCCTCTTAAGCAATACGTTTTTTTACCTGATTTTTTTGGGACCGTGTATGGATATCGATAGCATTTATAAATCTAGCTATTTGGATGAGATGGCGTATAATACATCGGGTGGCTCGCTAAGCTCCGTGTAAAGCCAAGCAATCTTTAAGCTTTTCACGCTTTTCAATGCATTCCCTCGGTGAATAACGTGTCAATGGAATCGACTAAGGTAAATGTACCAAAGGTTTGCTTACTCGTGGGGCGAAGGTTTCACTGAGAAAAAATACACACACATCCCAATTGGCAATGAGGCTGGGATTAAGGGTTCAGAGGTGCGCTTTATTTCCCGAAATATATTTTTGTAAAAAGGAAAATCGGGCTATTTATATGCAAAAGAGAAACTATGAAAAGGTTCGGCTCGTGTGATTTTTCAATCAAAAGCGAACGAAATGTTTCCTCGCTGCCAACAAAAACGCGAACAGCGGTGCTCTATGGCGGCTTATGGCTTAGTAAGAGGGAATAAAAGCACATTATGTATTTTTTTTTCTTTTTTTTTTTGCATTTGCACAACCTATATCATTATCAAAAGGCAAGTTCATTGGATGAAATCAAGCGTGATCGATCGATCCAAGCCAGACTTTGCTCTTGGATGTTGCTGAAGAGTTTTTTTCATTAAAAGCCTTCCGTCGGTGATGTCGATAATTACAGGCAAGGAACCTGTGAAATAAGCAGATTATCCAACTTGAAGATTATTTGCATTTCTTAAGGTGGGTATCCACCAAAAGAAATTTACCACACAAAAAACATACACAACAAACATACACTTACAAACAT
>JAQGBW010006877.1:0-10085 GCA_034698625.1 Julus scanicus | reverse complement strand
TGCTGTTCCCCATATCTCACATTTTAATGTTACACAGCCACCCCCAACTGGAGGTAACCTTTGCAATACAAAGGGGGGTTATATTTGAAACCGGTACTTATATCTTATTTGTTTTTAATTGCAGTTGTAATGAGTATACAATTAATAATTTATAGTAAACTCAATGTAGTTGCAATCAATTTGCAATTAGGAAAATCGCATACTCATTGCAATTGTAATCAGTTTACAATTAAAAAGTAATTGAAAAATGATGGTAAACAAGACATGCAACCACTTGTCAACTAAAATGACTGCAAATTGGCTATATTTGAAACAAATATCACCAATTCACTTTCAATTCCTGTAACTGCTCAGCAATACATTTTACAGTTTTCACTTAGTGATAGCAATTTTTAAGTAGAAAACTACATCGCTTAATAAAGGAAAGATGATAATTCATTTTGAATGCAACATGAATTTACAGAAGTCCAGACAATCCTTATTTTTGTTCTATTAAATTTTAAACTTATGCAATATGCTGCATTTCAAACTATATTTCCATGAATAATACGGAATGGCAGCGTTTAATTGATAATTATTGAAACAGAAAACGTTAATTTGCTTGTGGTTACGTTAAATGATTTTTACCTTCTCCGTTATAAAAACATCATTTCCCCATGTCAAAGTAGGAATGCCTAATGAATTAGCAAGATAGATGAAATAGTTAATTGGACGTGAATTCCTTGTATTCAGTAGATTTACAGGTATCATCATTGCATTGAAATTCATAGGAAAAATTGTTTGACAATAGATGTTCAAGATTTCTGAAATGAATATAACAAAAACAATATGAAAATGTACGCTGGTTTTATTTAAATTTTGGTTGTGAACGCTTAAACGAGTTATCAATTTTTTATAATCTTAACATTTTTATTAACCCAGTGACTCATCATCTGCAAGCTCGTAACAGTGGGAAGCATTGCTTGTATGTCAGTCATTAATATAATGTTAAACAAAATATACCTTTGATCCAACAATAATTAAATAATGTTGATCAAACATGTTATCCAAAACAAAAAAGAATATTAAAAAATATATTATATAAATTGTCGTAAAAAAACAAAAGATGAAATATATGCCAAATTCACTTAGATTAAAGTAAAGAATGTCTACCTGCGGAATTTCACTGTTTTATTTGTTTATTTCTAAATCAATGAAATTGTGCTCTTTAATAAGAAAATAATCAATTATTAATATCTTTCTTACCCATGGGACTGATGTTTTCTGCTAAGTTGACAATTTCAACCTCCAGGCTGAAACGTTTGTTAAAAACAGAGCTCGGATTTTTCCATAGTATTTTTTCTTTTTCAGATTTTTTCTCTTTGGTAGATATTTTACCCCAAAAAGTATAATGATCGTAAATAAAACCAATGGTAAAGGATTCCTTAGGCGTCAGGTTTAAAACTGGTTGAATGTTTTGTGGCGTTATTAATAGAAGTTGCAGAAAAACGTTCATTGATATGAACCGTAGATGCATTTTGGTCTGTTAGTATATCGCTGCATTAAAAATATTCGGAACTTTGCAAATTAAGTGAAAATAAAAGCATCGATCTTCATTGATCTATAATGTATACATGTGAATCATTAATCATAATTACAAAGTTACAAAATGCACAGAAGTATGATAAAGTAATTGAATTGAAACTTATACCTTAAATATGTGTTTGTTGTATACACCCATACCTCGCTTTACGGCTTATATACGTTCCGGAAAAGTTGGGCGTAAAGCGAAAAAACCGTATAATGAATCAATTCTTTCTACATTGTGATTTTCATTTTTTCCCCTACTTAAACGAAGTGAAACCCATAAGTTTGTTTATTTTTAGCCAAATCAGACCTTGTTAATGCAAATTGGGGCAATTTATCACATTTTTACTACCTTTCTTTAATTCCAAAATTTCTTTTTTTGCCGTATAACAAAACATAGTGGGCCTCAAATCGAAAAAGTGCCAAATTTAAAAAGACCGTTATAGCGAAGGGCCGTATAAAAAGCGGCCGTATAGCGAGGTACATACTTAACTTCTTCATGTATAAACATGTTACGCATACAACGCTAATTACACATTTGCTTTTTAATCTTTGTAAAGGAATTTTAAATTGTGCATTCCGCTTAAAAGCACATTGCACTTTGTATTATTTGCACTTTCCAACAAACGTGAATTTCATTACCTGTTCTATGATTTAGTACAATAGATTGCAATGAAAATATAGTGCATCCAACTGGGAAAGTAAATTCTGGTAAATTACATTCGAATTTCATATGAAAAGACATCAAAAAAAGCTAATCAGACATACATTTAACATTGTTTTTAAAAGCAAGATTAAGATGACAAACCCATATATACATTCCATTTAAGGGCTAAATTCTTAATGGATATCTGTGCATTATATCTACTTAAAACTTAAGGCTGTTTTTTAAATTCATAATATTTGTAACTTTGACAAAGCAAAAAATGCAAAAAAAAAAGAATATTAAGAATTTTTAAGGTATATTGTCGAGTCGATAAAGATTTTTTCACAAGTCACATGTTTTAGTCTGTTTTATAAAGAAAAATCATGTTTTGATGTCCTACCTTGTGAAAATTCCAACCCTAAATGTTAACCTATATTAATTAAGCAAGTTAAGGTAAGTTATAGAAATTGCTTAACATTTCAACGGATGACTACAAACAAGAGATGACAGTGAGAGTATATGCAATTTTGTATAAGATGAGACCTAATTATTTTGATAGAATTTTAGCCATAGTTACATGCCATGTTACAATAAAATTGATATAAATAATGTTATACAATTTACAAGAAATAATGCATGCCATTTATTTCAGGGTAGTCTTTTCAAAATAAATAAATGACTATGAGATGAATATTTAATTAGTCATAATAAAACGACTAGATAACCCAAAACTGCAACATGATTTCAATATATTGATGATTAGAGTGACTAAGCTACAAATTATTGAAAACTGCTCCACGTTCCATAATTTGAATAAACTGCATCATTAGGGGTGGTTTCAGAGAAGGCGATTCAAACCTACGACATGTATGTATTGTCCATATATTCGGTAAATATATTACTTTAGGATAATTTCTTCTATAGCGTGTGATAATGTATTTTATTAAACATTTTATTTATGTACTACTTAAAAATAAAAACATCCTTTTTCTTGTCATTCGTAAATAGAATAGAATTTGAATAAATAAATGAAAGTCTTTATTTATTACCAAGTTTATCAACAATATGTAAACTACTGTAATTTTTATGTGTCAAAACGTCAAAAACTTTTTTAAAGAAAGCCATAAATAATCTAGATACAGTGCTTTGAATATGTTGACGGTTGGCATCGCTTCGAGAAGAAAATCTTCAAAACACTAACTCTGTAAAGTCGTGCTCAATTCTCACAGTTTTTGGTGTTATCGACGTCTTTTAAAAGCCGCAGTTAAATCTTTCAATTAGAAAACTCAAATCTAGATAAAGTCTAAAAAACGCTCTTTTGCACTTTTCGGGAAACATATTTTGCAAATTCGTGTTTTGTTCCTCTAAAACACAACAAACTTTCAAAATCGAGCAAGAATGAACAGAGATACCATGGTTTAAAGTTGGGTTATTTAGTTGCGCCATCAAGAAACAAGAAAGTTAACCAAAAATTAAACCTTGAAATTCTGTTACGTTTATTAAAGAACATGAAAAAGAACGTAATTTGGCTTCGATAACAACAAGAAGCGTGAAAATAGAGCACGAATTAGCAGAGTAACAGCGTTTTTAAGATTTCAACGAAAATTGACCATTGACTCATCCTCTTCCATCCCAAAAATATTCAAAACGCTGCAGCTCGGAGAATTATGACTCGAATTTCAAACTTTTTTGAGTTCCTTCACGTAATTAAAGTCCTCTTTCATAATCTGCAAGAAAAAAAATACAAAATCCTAAAGGAAATTCCCTCAAAAGCGTGGAAAAAACAGCGTTTTAAGTTTTTTTAAACATTGTATTTGAAAAGTTGTATTTTTGACTTCGAATTATGAAAGAGGACGTCGTTTGTCTTCGAAAACACCAAAACGTGTAAGAATAGATCGAGAATTGGCTTAGCCAAATCGTTTTTAAGATTTAACAACAATTCATTAAAGATGTATTGAGAAATTGGCCATTCACTCATCGCGTTTCAACCCCAAAATATTCAAAACGCTAAATCTATCACTCTTTCTTCAAGATTTTTCACTTCTTTTACGTAAGTGAAGTCCTATTTCAGAATATGAAATAAGAAACACGATTTTGTAAATAAAACGTAGCGAAAAGCGGAAAAACGACGGTTTTTTGGACAGTTTTTAAACATTGTATTTGAAAAGTTGGATTTTTGACTTCGGAGTATGAAAGAGGATCTCATTTGGTTTCGAAAACACCAAAACGTGTGAGAATAGAGAAGGGCGTTTTTTTAGATTTACAAAAATGTATTAACGGTGTATTAAGATAATTGGCCATTCACTCATCGTCTTCCACCCCTCTTCTAAAAGCGCAAAAATAACAGTTTTGGGGTATTTTTGAACATTGTATTTGAAGAGTTTCATTTTGGACTACGGATAGGCAAGAATTAGCAAATTTGTCGAAAAATGACCGCCCACTCATCTTCTTCTAACCCCAAAATATTCAAAAGGCGGCCACTCTCTGAAATAAGGCTCGAATGGAAATGTTTCCAACTTAATTTACCTTAGTGACATCCTCTTCCATAATGTATAACAATGAAATACGGAATTCCAAAGTAATTTCCACGAAAAACGCAAAAGCTATTTTTTTAGGGCTTTTCAGGCTTTTCAAAATTTGTGTTTAAATTTTGGATTTATGACTGTGGAGTATGTAAGGCCGCTCCACACATGCGGTATTCGGCGAGTACCGAGTGGCTACTCACCTATTTTCTTCTTGTGTGTGTCGGGTACTTGTCTACTGGCCTAGGAGCTGGCATTTTCCCACAATAGAACTTGTACTCGGACATATAATTTGAACTATATTTGCGGTGAGTAAAAGTTTAATTATGTTTCAGTAAAAACTCGGCACTCGACGAAACACGCATATGTGTATCGGAGTACTCGCCAATTAGACGAAAGACTCGGGAAATAGAGAAATATTCGGCATTCCAATACCAGTTTTTAGACTTCGGTGACGTTTATTTTTATTTCCAGGTTTTGCTACAGTTAATCAGTTAACAAAATTATTTATGACTTTTCATACTTCACAAAGAATATTCACATAAACCATTAGTTCATTACATAAGTAGCCTATATTTAATTACATATACAATTCAATGGTTCATAAACATGGAATTGCTTAAAATGATCTTTTTTAAAACATTGATTTTCGTGCAATTCCACAACAGATATCATATTTAAATTGTGATTGCCATTACTAAATATCTTGTTGCCATGTTAAATATTCATCACTTTAGATCCTGACAGTGCCACACATACCGAATTCTTCCCCTTTCATAATTTATTGCACTAACTCTGTGTAATTCTGGTTGCATAATTTTGAATACGGAACCTTCAGAATTACGTCGTTTTAGAGAATATTGGCCTCCAGATCTTTTCACCTGATGGTGTCTCTGTAATCATTGAGCAGGAACACTATAATATTAACTAGCATCAATAACTTTTGTTTTGAAAAATACACAATAGTCTGACATACTTACCAAATCAATTTTTCCACATTTCCTTTTTGCGTTTCTCCTTACTAAACCATCCATGTAGAATCGAGCATAGAAGCATTCAATGATCAGTAATATGATAGACAATATTACTCCTAAACCCAGTAAAATAAAGGGGCCCATGAATTGATGTAACGATAAAGGTCCACTCGAACCTCGCTGTTTCGTTTCAACATTACACGTGACTTTCATCCATTTTTCTTGAAGACTGTCCAACAAGCCTGTTTCAGTGCATAAGAGATGCTTCACATTAATATCATTCTCTTTTTTTAACTGTTTATAAAATTAGACTAACGAACCATTTTCCTTGTAAATCTTTAATTGATTGTTGAATGCAGCCAAAAATTTTGAATATTTTGGAAAACCAATGCCATATTCTGAGGAAAAAAAAATATAAGACCATAATTGAAGCAGATTAATAATAGCTCTATCAGCCATAGATTGACAATATTATAACATATATGACAGATTTTTTTAATGAAAAAAATATTTTTTAAAAAAGCTAATTGAATATTCCTTTATAGCGGCATCTCCTTTTATCAGAAACATTTACCAACCTGTTATGACATTACCACCTTCTATTTTAAAATTCAAACAGTTATGATCTTGGTCAAGATGGTATTTTAACACTGCGGCGTCATAAATAAATGCATCCAGTTCCCTTGAAGTAGACAGACAGAAAATTAAAAATTTCACTTGAAATGGAAGTGTATGGTAATACTTTACGAGAATATTGAATACTGTTTGTTAAATTATTGACTATACATGCTGGAATCTGGCTACAGAGGAAATATAAGCTAATTGCAATAATTAATTCAGCTATGGAACATTTTGGACGTGCACCAATTCATCCGCACTATGGAAATTTATAATTCACTTCCATCTCTGTGCAGTTGTATAATTTGGCAACTTTCATTTTAAAGAAAAAAAACTGGGTTTCAGGAAGCGTGGGGAAATGTGGAACAAAGTAAATATAAATATGTGTTACCCATTTGTTACAGCTATCATTCCTTCCTCAATTGTGCTAATATTGAATTGTTTCAAATTGTTGTACACGACGTGATGATGAGTTTTAAGGATCGTTTCTGTGTGTCCAGAAAATACTGTTCCATATCGTAAAGGTGTATTGAAAGCATCGGGATTAACTAGCTATATAATATATGTAACAAAAACAATAACAATAAAGTATTTTTCGTAGAAATTCTACTTCAAACAGGAGTATTTTATACTTTAACAATACTTTAACAATTATATAATATATCATTTTTTAATATCTGTATTAGTACCCATCCTAATTTTTCACTTCAAACATGGTCATTTAACATAAAAAAGTTAGAAATAAGAGTAAAATTAAATTGCACTCACTTTGTCATCTTTTAATCCAGAAATTTTAATATATTCATCGGGTATTGTCATGAAAAATGTTAAATTTGCAGTGTACATTCCTAAAAACACCAATGCAAACAAAGCCCATATTCCGGTCATGAAACGAGCAGAAGTGCTTCTGGGGCTGTCCACACAAACGGCAGCACCAAAAAGATTGGCCCACACTAACCAATATGTCTTCAACACTGAGATATTATCTGTCGCACAAAATAGAATTAGTACAGTATAGATCAGGTGTAGATTAAGGTGTACAATACAGTTAAAACATTTAACCTCTACGAGTTTCCATCTTCTTATTTTGCCTGATTTGACTAAACCATTCTAGAATAAAAATGGCAGATGCGACAACATGAATGCTCACTATTAAAATCATAATCCATGATATGGTATCGAAAGGTTCTGAAAAACAAACAGCATTTATGTTATCTTTGTAATGATTTTTAATAATATTGATATTAACCCACCCATAAATGCCATCGCAGAAATTGTGCCAGCCTTTTTGGCAACCAGAAATGCAATTCTGGTTTCCAGAAAAGGTATGGAGAAATCAATGACAGCTTTTCTCATTGAATTGATGGTAAATGATGTGATTGCAATATCCGCCTCGTGATTAATAAGAGCAGCAACCAAGCCATTCCATTGACCATTCTGAATTTGTCCAAATTAAGAAATCTTTTGTCAATATACACCAGTTAATAGAATTCTTAAAATAACCGTTTACCTCTTCTGCTCCCCAAACGCCATCTTTGACCCGAATTAAGTCGTAGGTAAAACCCAAATCCTTTGCGAATTTGTTCAGCAAATCAATGCTGAATCCAGAGCAACATGAATCAGTATTTTGAACATCAGAATTGCTAGAGTTTGAGCTGAAGCTCATATGTCGAAATGGTGCACCATTAGGAGGAGTTGAAGAATTCCCTGGCCATACAATGTCCTCTTCGAGTTCAAATTCACTTGGATTCCAAGTTCCACACTATAAATAGTGAGAGATAAATAGTGAAGCTTCCAAGACTTGATTGGTTTGTTATTAGTAGAAGAAATTTTGCCAATGTTCTATTTATTCAAATTATATGGAACAATCTTTATTTCTTTTGTTATTATTTTTTTATTTCTGCTTGACCAACTCGGATTATTCATCATTGCTCTTCCCTTTTTTGTTTAGCAATGTTCATTATGTATATGTGAAACTTGTACAATTCATGTTACATGTTTTAAAAGTTACCTTTATATAAAAGAGTACGATAAATTTATAACTGTTAATTTCATTTTGGATATTTGTTTTTATAATCTTTTTCTTTATTCTTGTAAATTTTCTGCTATATATTATAGGGATGAAAATAAAAACTCTAAACCTATCTATAGAAGTATAAAAGACTTACTGTTTTCCATGACAAATTATCTTTCAAATTAATTATTGTGATATTCTCCTCGTATATAATTAATGCGTCTTCAAACGAAACTTCTAATTCAGTGTTTGATAGTTTCATGCCTGGTTTGAAATTCAATTTGTTCCAGTATCTATATAGGAGAATTCAAGAGATTAATTGTTAATACGTGTTGGTATATCAATTAGTATATATCTTTTTTTTTGAATATTTATTCCCCAAAGCGGAATGCGCAGCTAATTAGTATACATCACGGGAACTTATACTTGGGAAATTTGTATGTTATAGTTATCAATGGTTTTTTTAGAAGTAAAAGCATTATTTCGAAGAATACAGTTATCAGTAGATCTTTTATAAGCAAGCTTTTATCCAATTATTCACCATGAATAAATACCGTGTATATATTCTTTCTTACTTTAAGTGCATGCAGTTTTTAAAAACCGTAATTGTTATCGTACAACATTTTCAGTGCAATCACAAGAGTAATTTTACAGAAAATAACAATTAAATATGTTGCTAAACAATTGCTTATTGATTTTGGTTTTTGAACTGTAAATGATTGTTTATGGAAACAAAAGCTTTGTAAACATTACCTCAAAAAGTGCTCTCCATTTTCCCTTCTGATAATTTCGGAAGCAGTGCATGACTGGTTTGGAAGTAAGCCAATATTGATATTTTTTGATGATCCGATCAATTGTTTTAGTCCATCCTCAAGCAATTCCAAAGCTATGCTTAGTAATTGGTCATAGTACTGCCTGAATATTTGTGTTAAGAATGTGACACCTAAATACATATATAAGAGTATACATTAGACATCTGTATTTGCGGTGGATGGGTTTAATTAAATGCATGTTGGTATAGTTTACCTAAACTTCCAATTGGAGCTGCATAATGTCTGCTGATTTCATTTTGGAATTTGTTGTTCATTTGAGCCATAATCCAGATGTAAGACTCTCCCGTTAACCCAAGTTCTTTAGCAATGTTTAATATTTTGCTGAACTCATGTTCTTCTGAATATAATAGCAAGATTACACGGCTGTTTGTTGCGCTTAATTTGACTAAGTTGTTAAGAATATAGTTTTCGTTGCTTTTTGAATTCAGTTGAATGACCGCTTGAATGTTCACTTTGGACCTATATGTAATCAGGAATGGTCCAAAATCAATCAAACGGAAGCGCAAGCCCAGAACGGAAGAATGTTAGAATTATTAAAATTGCTAATTCTATGGTATAATTATCTATTTTTTAAGACTTGGATTGCATTTTTACATTAGTTATACTTTTAATTAATAGTTATTTTGTTTTAAAAGATAAATTAGTATTTCTTACTTGAATTTGCTTCCCTGCTTAAGTACTTCAGCTCTTATATTTCGAATAAATTCATGATTATAGGCGCTTGTACAGGTCACAATGGAAAAATCGGTCCACAAAAATCTTAAGAACACAGAAGTATTGATTAATTAGGTGTTATTTTTTATCCATTATTCTTATTATCAGTATGCATGAAAATTGTGAGACCTTACTGCCAAATTGGCGCATTTATAATTTGACCTTCGTCTTACCGACTCGATACATTCTTTTAATTAG
>JAQGBW010006876.1:0-10086 GCA_034698625.1 Julus scanicus | reverse complement strand
CCCATCCCCTGGCGTTGGTGTTTAGCCCTCGTGTTGCAGAAATAGGCCAACGTTAAAAATCAACAAACAACAAACATCACCATTGTCCAGCGGCTAGTGAAAGCCTATATTTTATAGCGTGTATTGTTTATTGCTAGAAGTACAAGACTTTCTCGTTTTGGTGTATTTTATAATAAAAATTAGGTAAGATAATGCGATGTAATTTCCGTTTGTTCTTCCTGTAGAGACAAGGCATTATCATAGCTAGTTCCCTATATATATTCCATATGCCCCTGCATTTTGGTTTCTCTACCAAATCGTAAATGTTTTGGCAGTATTTAGAAAATTGCTACCACATCCCTATCAAGTTATTTTCTGATAATAATAAGATTTAATTAATTTAATCACAATAAGGATCACAAAATCCTTATGCTCAAGTTATTATCTTGACTGAAATAGACACATCAGAGGAGGATACCAATGGATATTTAATACCTATAAACGTGCAAAAGTAAATTAGACTAAAACTCCAAAATAACGTTTATGATGAACCCGAATGATTAATCCAGAAATAAAACCTGTATATTTTTAATAAAAAAAATTATAAACAATTCATCATTTAAAATCAGTCAACTTTCGGTTTATTTACAAAAGTAATCAAGTGTATGTATACAGCGTGACTAGAATAGATACTTGGTTTGATTTTGAAAGTTGTAGATCGAGGAGGACTGCATCCGTCTAAAAATGCTTTCTTTAGTATTACAATGTCCTTCTGTGAATTTATTTCAAGTTTCTCGTGATGGACGTTGATACACTCCTGTATGGAGGAGCAAGTATTGCGACAACTTAATTAACAAGACTTTGAAGGCTCTTCTGCCAGACATTAAGAAACACGTTAAAAAGCATGCGGGCTTCGCAGTCCTCATAATCCATTATTTCATTTGCGAACTTCGATAATATCTCATTAGGGTGTTCAAAATGTCGGTGCATAAAGGTGATGGAAGGATGGCGGGGGACGACTTAAGTGCTTCCATGAAATACTTTAGATATGGCCACTGTAAAAGTAACTGCAGCAAATATAAGTGACTATACATGATTACCGCTGGATTATTCGCGATGTTTGCTTTTGAAACCAGTAAGCACCAAGTGGAAGGTGATATTCTGTTCACTAATTGTGGATTTTTTTTAAACACATTCGGGGAACATGACATTAGGACACGTTTGAACATATGGGGGCTGGCTTTCGGGATGAGGCACTTCGCGGCTTCATCATTTTCGTAGATAAAGGATTCGAGAATGGCTTCGTCGCACACCTGCTGTGGCAAACATTCGCTAATCGGTTCTTCATCTTGCCTTTGGAAACTTCTCAGCCAGTATTTAAAGATGGAATGATTTTTCTGAGTTAGCTTCGATAGGACAATCTCCAAATTTCGAATGTCGTTCTTACTCAATCGGTAGCCTAGCTTCATGATGTATTCATCGTTGCAGAAGCAACAGGCTAATGTAAACCTATATATCTTGTACATCGATTCGTCCTGAAAAACGTCCCGCATGGTTTTCAAAACGTCGATCGCTCCGTAATGCGTCAAAATAGGACGGGTTGTAAAACCATATCTATCATGCCAACTTGACAGTTCTTGGTGAATCGGTCTTACGAAGGTTTTGGCTTTTTCTTTAAAACTAGTTGGCCATTTCAGCATCGAGATTCTCTCAAACGCTTCATTCTCGATATGTTTGTGGTCTTCTCTCTTCTTTTTCCGAGAAGGGTGATCATTTCTCTTGTATCCCACTGCGTCCAGAATCTGGTGGACCACAGTTACGATGGACATCGATTGCAAGGAAAAGTCCCTTCTTACTTCATCGTAGTCTAAATTCATTTCTTGGGATGTCTGAAATATGAATGGAAACACATTGTTTATGTTGATATTATCTATTGAATGCACGACGGAACACTTATAAATGCAGCTTAGAACTTCATGTGTTATATTTACTTCAGCCTGAGAATAGGGACAAACAGTGGCGGCTCGTGTATAGGCACTGTGGAACTGCAGCACCCCCTAGCTATCACTTGATATCATCGATAACATATTCACATAATGAGTCTTTTTTTCTTTAATTCTTTTTAATTTAATTTATTTAATTAACTCTTTAGCCATCCCCCAGTTTAATGAAAAAAAGATAAAATGTTTGCCTATTGTGCGCATGCGCAAATAGGAAGCTGCACGCCAGGCTGCGAGGAAGAGAGAGCACTGTCGCTCCCCAGTGACGACTGGCAGCATTACTCCGCAGCACTCCCACTCATTTTTCTAATAGCTGCCACTGGGGACAAACGTTGCTTTCAAAGTCTTCGTCTATACAATATACAGTACAGTGGAAAAGTTTTTACCTCGGTTTAAGAACTCTATGACCACCACGTGTTGTTTAACTTCACGAACGATGCTTCAGTTCAAGAACACGAGCGCACGGAGCACATGCATAATGTCACGTAAATTTAATTCAGGTAATATGGGTAATTGTAAAAAGTAAGTTTTAATGCAGAGCTATATTTCAATAGCAGCTCTGGCCGCCAGAAATTCGCCGCTCCCATATTTGAATGAAGCATACCAAAGGGGGCGCTTGCCACAGGCCTTATGCTATGCTAGTGGGTGCTAAACTGTTTTGATAAAATAAGCCTGCCTCGAAAGTAAGCCCGGTCTTAAAGTGCGTATGCACAAAACGAAAGATTAAGACACATGAAACATACATATGCTAGTCATTGCTACCTTAATGTATACGGGGGGGGGGGGGGGGGAAAGAACGTCTGATTGAATGTGGACAGGGGGTAGCCATAAGTTTTTTGCGGCGTAAGTCTCTTCGGCAATAGATGAGGTCTACATTACATTTAGCGCCATCTGCGGTAGTTTTAGGGTGTTTCCTGGAGGGACAGGCCAAAAACGTGTCATTGAGTTACACGTGTTTTTTCGCTCTCTAAAAAGGTTTTCAAACATTATGAAGAGGAATTGTTGTGTTCCATGTTGTAAAAACAACTTAAGGAACGTCAATTGCAAGATTTCATACCACAGGATCCCAAAAAACTCCAATAGAAGAAAGAAATTTATTGTATGTATGTAAGTGAAACACGTGGTGACATTAATTCAAATAAAACGCCGTTTTGTTTAAATAAAATGCTATGCACGTGGCCTGCACGTTCTCAAAGTCTAATTTCCACTCTCAAATTTCAAAAACTTACGTTAAATTTCCCAAATATCACAAAAATCCGTCCCTAAAAGAGCAAAATCAATGGAAATGCTATATGGACGACGCTGTTCCCCCAGAAAATGTGGCCACTAGAAGCGCTCATGCACGGCACATGCGCCGTTTTGCAATGTAGACCTCTTCTATTGCAAAAGTCGAAATTTCACCCTATTTTTGAAAAAAAATGTAAGGGTACTACAAATCTAAAAAAATTCGACTTTTAAAATTGCAGTATTTTCTTGCAAAATTAGAAAGTAGACGTTATTTCGATAAAAAAAAATTGAAAAAAATGTACCAAAGGTCCCTAAAAATGTTCTCAAAAATGTACACGAAGGGTCCATAAGTGTATATTTTTGAAGACATTTTTGCGGCTCTATAGGCACATTTTTAAAAGTTTTTTTTGTTGCTTTTTATGTCTTTTTGCGTCTATTTTCCAATTCTGCAAGAAAAAACTGCAATTGCATGCAAAAGTCGAAATTCGAAAGTAGACGTTAGTACGAATGTAACAAGCCAACAAAAATCGAAGAAAATGTACTCGAAGGGCCCCAAAAACGTCTTTAAAAATGTATACTTTTTTAGGCCCTTCGTGTACATTTTTGGGGCCTTTCGAGTACATGTTTTTCGATTTTTGTTGGCTCGTTACATTCGTAATAACGTCTTCTTAATAAATTGCCCTATACAGTACAAACTCGATTATCCGGATGACCCCTGGTCCCAATTAATCCGGATAATCGAGTTTAATTCTACTGTAGTTCATTTCAAACGTTGAAAACAAAGTATTAAATAAACACTTACCTATAAACTGCTGCTTCTATAATGAACGAGTGGACACGTGGCTAGAACAATTTTTACAACTGACCAGAAGTTCCAGAACTGACTAATAAGCCCGTCGAAGTCGATGCAGTTTTATTTAAAGCCCCTTCCCCTCGCATTTGAGACCACGTGCAGTGCTAGGGCCAATCATAACGTCTCGTAGCTGCTATTTCCGGTATGAACCAGTTGTAAGGAATTTCCTAAGTGACCCATGCATGATTAGTGAACTGCGTCACCACAAAGCTGCAGGCACAACTTCTTAATCCAAAGGTCCATTGTATTTAGGGCGCATTCTTTCAGAATGTGCTGCCAAATTAGGCTTAGGACCCGGAATTGCAGGACAAAGCGCTCCTATTATAAGGACTACGAATGACGTTGAAAAGTATGGAAATACTATAGGGGAGAGTGGGTAGGAATGGGACATTACCAATAATTTAAAATTTGAAAGTTGACACTCTCGTGTCTATACATGGCACTTGGGGTGTTCCCGCATAATTTTGTTTGCGTAAAATGGTGGTCTTCAAAGTGAATCATAAGAATATTGGAAAGAAAAGTATGATTTCATACTAACTGCTAATACTGTACTTAATATGAAAACGTTTCCTCTATAAACAATACTTTTAGAACTTTATAATATTTAAAGCAAAAACATACTTTTTGGACATGAAATCACACTTTTCCTTCCCATATTCTGGTGTTTCCTCAGAAAACCAGCATTTTACGCAAACAAATGCGGGAACGCGAGTGTCAAACTTTTCACATTTTCAAATTTTAAATTACTGGCAATGTCCCATTTCTCCTGCGTTCCATTTCTACCCACTCTCATTACAATCCGTCATACTCACAGTCTGTATTCGTATCCATGAGTAGAATTTACCCAAGTCTGATTGTGATGCTACTCTTACTCATTTCATATGATTACAGATTCTTGTACTCTACTCACTATGGAGTACAATTCTAATATATACTTGGAATCAGTACTGCTGCTCATGGGTACAGTTTGCCCAAATCTGATTACTAATTTAAAGACCACTGATTACATGTACTCGACTCGTACTATAGAGTATCATAATTACATTGCAATTTGCAATTATAATCAACACTCTACTAATGAGTACAATTTCTCCAAGTCTGTTTGTACATAATCACCCGTTTTGAGTATACATCTCTAATCAAGTGCATTGTTCGCGCTAGGGCGCTAGCTTAAATTATTGCTATTTAAGCTTAATTAAGCCTAAATAAGCTAACTTGAGCAGGTCCCTTTAGCTTTCGAAAATGCTTATAGGGCTCGCAATAAAGGGGCGCCCTAGGCATTTTAAAAAAGCTATAGGGCCCTGATCAAATAAGCTTAATTGGCTATTTAAATTTAATTAGCCTAAATTAAAGCTTGGGCCCCTTTATGGCCGGCCCTATGCATTTTCCATAGTTAAGGCCCAGATCCTTTCCTCAACCTAAATCAGCTAATTTACAAAAATAACTCCCGCGCCAAACATTACAAGGAAGGGGGGGGGGAGAAGGACATTTTGAATATCAGTATCCCCCCACTTAATTTGATTCTAAAGACGTCAGTTTCTGGTCACAAAAGACGTCAGTTTTTGGTTAAAAAAGACGTCATTTTTTGTAATTTTTAGGTCCAAAAGACGTCATTTTTTGGTCTTTTTCTTTGGTCCCAAAGACGTCATTTTCGAATGACATTTTCACGTCATTTTTCGGGTCAAAAATGACGTACTTTTTACCAACAAAAATGACGTCTTAATTTTTGCTACCTGGGCGCTGTGGAAGAAGCTTCAGATATTGAGGGGTCAAGAAAAAGGAAGGCTGAGTCCAAACCGAGTGAAACTTCAGATTCAGAGTGCCCAAACCGGGTGAAACTTCAGTTGCATTTCATCCTTTCTTTCTCGTATTTTAGATTCTGAGGTAATTATTCATCCTTGGAATGAAGTGGTTAGGGGAGCCTATAACACAGAAAGAGTTATAGAGACGCTGTGCGTAACGTGGATTGGAACCACATTACAGCCAGCGATATACATGTTGTTTTAAATTCGTTCACGCCACCTGGAGGAAGAATATAAGTAGTATAGAAGAATAAGGAGAAGAAGGAGTACGGTCGCGGCCGATTTTCAGAGGAACTACCCCGGCATTTGCCTGGAAACATCTGTGGGAAACCGCGAAAACCACAGACAGGGTAGCCGACCCAGGCGGGATTCGAACCTGAGTCTACCGATTGCCAGACAGATAGCTTTACCACTAAACTATCCAGCTCGGTACTTCGGAAGCTATTTAAGCCTCAATTGCATGTGCACGACTGAATGACAATGCGTGACGATGATTGGAAAAAAAATTATGCAAATTGGACTAAAATCGCTGGGACACATAATGAAAATTGGACTAAAATCCATGGGATATTTATTTTACACGCACCCCTGTGTGCATTTTTCAAATTTGCCGCCGTTGTCGTGTTGTTCTTTATCTAAAGCGCCGTTACTTAATAGAACACATCGTCTGCTATGAATTCTATTCCACTGGCAGTTGTTTTTTGTCTGAAAACAAGGTAGTTTTTCGTTAATTATTTGGCAAGAAGTGTGATTACTAAATATGCGATGGGTAAGTTTAACATATGTTAAATACAGCGCTGAATTTCAACTTAATTCTTTTAAAATTTCGAATCTGCAATAACCGGAAATGGTTCGAATGTACGGATGCTCAAAAAGGACAGGGAGAGCGCGTGCATTTTCCTCGTTTCCGTCTGACGTTGTGTCGTGTTGTGTCGCTCAGAACCAATGGGATTTGTTATTTTCGCGTGAACTTTTTGGAATAATCGTGCGCATGTGCGAGCCTCCACTTCCTGAAGTTGGCAATGTCATGCGAAAAAAGTCGTCCAGTTTGCTGCTGCGTTTGTTTTTTATACCACGTGCTGGATTATTGGACCACGTTTAGATTGAAGACCACTGTCTAATTTCTCGTTTGTAAAATTGTGTGCCGTGGAATATAAAAGGTATGTTCATTTATTAAAATTTGCTTTAACTGTTACGATATAAGTAATCTGTGAACCTGGATCACAACCCTATCATTTTCAATGCGTCGAACTTACGAAGATACTCACAGTTGAATGAGGGTTGTTTGGGTGGGGGTGAGAATTGTTTGGGGTGGCTTGATGGATCAGCTAGTGATGTTGTTGTTTTGCACTTTGAAATGGTGGATTTTTTAAAAATTAAGATACAAGTTTGAAAAATGTCTGCCTGTTTGCACACGCTGCCAGCATAGGATAGGCAAGTTGTGAGTGCAAAAGTTCAATAATTAAATTTTAAAAAATCTACTATTCTAACGTAAAAAATGACACTAACATGACCTTGCTGATTTATAAAGCTATTTTGAAAAATTTTTATTTTATCTTTTTTTGTTTGACTGTGAGTGTTGTTGCAAATTTTCCCATTGAAAGGGATAGGGGGTGATCCATAAATTATGTCACACTTTTTTTCCTCTTTTTAAACGCCCCCTACCCCTCTGTCACAAATTTTACTACACCCCATCATTAATTATGTCACAACCCGTCGATTACTCCCCCTCTCCCCCCCCTCCTTCCCCCTCATGATTTTTTAATAATTTTATTCGGAAGAAAGTTTTAAGTCACTGCAGGACCCAAATCCTTTTCCCGACTGCTATTCATAATTTCGAATGTTAAAAAAATAAATTTACCGCATATTTTTTACCGTTTCAAATAAATTTTGATTGTGTGATGTCACATTACCGAACCACCCCCACCCCTTGGTCACAATTGTCACAAAAACCAAGCCACCCACCTCCCTAGGTGTGACATAATTTTTGAATGGTCCCCGAGTTGTGAGTGCAAAAATTCAATTAATAATTTAATTTAAAAATATCTACTATTCTAACATTAAAAATGACACTAACATGACCTTGCTGATTTGTAAAGCTATTTTAAACAACCCTTTACGAACCGGGACTGGTATCTCGCAAGCCCACTTCATGCAGTACTTTGTTTAAGTTGTGGTTCACAGGGACCCAGTATTCGCTTTAAACAGAGGTTCTTTGTACTTACTTTTATCGTACATCAGTTTCAACCGACACGACCGTTTAATACTCTATGTGGCCAATAGTGCAGTATCGAGCTTTGATAGTGGCATTAGATTCATCTTCAAACAATTAAATTCAAGCATATCTTTGTTTCAGAATGGATCCCGTATTAAATGATGAGCGTTTTGCTCACATTGCTACTGACGTGAGGTTTCGTTCAGTGCCAAAACATGAACAGAAAGTGAAGATTGACAAAAGATTCCAGTCTATGTTTAGCGGGAACAATTTCAAGGTGAAATATAGCGTGGATAAAAGAGGTCGTCCCAACCGTTATACCACAGATGAAAACCTGAAGAAGTATTACGATCTGTCATCCTCGTCCGGATCTGAAGATAGTGATGTCGAAAAAAGTGCAGGTACCTTGTGTATAAGTGAACATGGCACAGCAAAATGTACAATTTTGCAGTTTTTCTAATTGGGAAAATAAATTGTTTTTCAGGGAAAAGTAAAAAGAAATCCAGAGAATCGAAGGCAAAGCCCAAAGCGGATGGCACTTTGGTTTCAGAGGTGAAAAGTAAAAAGAAATCGAGAGAATCGAAGGCAAAGCCCGAAGCGGATGAAACTTCGGCTTCAGAGGGAAAAAGTAAAAAGAAATCGAGAGAATTGAAGGCAAAGCCCGAAGCGGATGAAACTTCGGCTTCAGAGGGAAAAAGTAAAAAGAAATCGAGCGAATCGAAGGCAAAGCCCGAAGCGGATAAAACTTTGGTTTCAGAGGCGAAAAGTAAAAAGATATCCAGAAAATCGAAGGCAGAGCCCAAAGCGGATGAAACTTTGGTTTCAGAGGCAAAAGGTAAAAAGATATCCAGAAAATCGAAGGCAGAGCCCAAAGAGGATGAAACTTCGGATTCAGAGGTGAAAAGTAAAACGAAATCAAGAAAATCGAAGGCAAAGCCCGAATCGGATGAATCTTCGGATTCAGACGTTGAGGGCGGAGTGGTTCAAGAAGAAAAAAAGCTTGATATGGATTATGCCAGAGGAGAAGGCGCGTTGGAAACGAGTAGCAGCGAGGAGGACAGCTCTGATTCTGATGAGGAAGACCAGGAAGGTGATAAGTTTTACTTTTGTGTTATGCATCATAGTGATTCATTATAGAGTTGTGATTCATCCTTTCTTTCTTTTTGTAGATTCCGAGATAATTCATCCTTGGGATGAACCGGATAGGGGAGACGTTAATGCAGAAACAGTTGTTACGCGTCGATTCGCTGTTTGTAATGTGGATTGGGATCGCATTACAGCTCAGGATATATATGTACTTTTAAATTCTTTCACGCCGGCTGGAGGACTGATTAAATCGGTTAAGGTAAGCGAGCATTTTGATATTTACTTACGTGAAAAAGTTGTCTATTTTTTAAGTAATTTTTGTTAAATAACCAGCCATCGATACAAAATTTTTTTTAGCATCCTATATTTTAAAATACTGCAAAGTGTCCTCTTTTGTAAATTTAAGCATTTTTTTTTTTTGAACAGGTGTACTTGTCTGACATTGGTCGTCAGAGACTTCAAGAGGAAGATGTGACCGGTCCGAAGGAGTTATTGTCGGACAAACCAGTGTGTGATGAAGATGAAACAAGAAAAGAAAGCCGAGAAGGAAAGAAATATCACATGGAAAAATTAAGAGCATATCAGTTGAAAAGGCTCGAATATTTTTATGCGGTTGTGGAATGCGACAGTGCAACAACAGCAAATATAATTTGTGATGCGTGTCAAGGATGTTCATATGAAAGCAGCGCACCTAGATTGGATCTGAGCTACATTCGAGATGATGAAAAATTTGATCAGGTAAGTTTGTTGTCGTTAATAAACATGGATTTCATGAGGTGAAGCTGTTTGCCCATAACAAAAATCATTGTTATGAAAATTCAGTGGGATGTTTATTCGCGAAGTCAGTTATACAGTGGAACCCCGATTCTGCGTTTTTCATAGGACCAGGGGTAAAAAACGTACGAAACGGGAAAACGTTAAATC
>JAQGBW010006875.1:0-10088 GCA_034698625.1 Julus scanicus | reverse complement strand
ATTTATTCAATATTATGTGATGTGAATGTGATTAGAGGGGTTTATTAGTTTAGAAGTGTTTATTAGTTCAAAGGGGGATTATTAGCTTTAGGGGGTTTATTAATTTTGAGGTGTTTATTACGGCGCCACGACAAAAGCGCGCTGGCTACAGCGCGCCGACAAAAACGCGTTGACAAAAGCACGCCACGTCAAACGCGCGCTAGACAACAGCGCGCCGACAAAAACGCGCGAAACGTTTTGGGCCGATTTGGACCAAACCTAACCTTACCTAACCTACCCTAGCCTAGGTTAGGTTTTGGGGCCGTTTTGGACCTAACCTAGGTTAGGTTAGGTTCAAAACTGCCCCAAAACTTTTCGCGCGTTTTTGTCGGCGCACTGTTGTCTAGCGCGCGTTTGACGTGGCATGCTTTTGTCAACGTGCTTTTGTCGGGCCACCGTTTATTACTTAAGAGGGGTTATTAGATTAGGGGGGTTTATTAGATTAGAGGGGTTATTTAGTTTAGAGTATTTCTGCAAGTTTAAAGCAACTTTAAAATTCTTCAGAAATTTGGTTAAAAGCTGTGCAGACTATTTTTTGGGAATATAAATTGCCACAATTGTATCAAATTTTTGCATAATAGTTTCTGCAGGAAGTGCCCTGGGATATTTTCTGGTCAATTTCTGGACATTATTTTTGTACGTGGTAGTAGAACTCCCTATTCTGGACAAACTGGAAGTCACACATAGACAAACGATACACCAATTAAGCTGCTTAAAAATTCACATAGGAATTTCACCGATAGTCAAAAAACCTACTGCACGTGCATAGTGGTAACTGTGCAGAGACTGCGTTTGCACGAAGAGAAAATGTGCGTGCGGTTGTGTTGATGACGCAATAATTCAATGAATTCTATTGTGTTTTAATCCACCAACTTACTGTTGTGCTAATGGAACAGCCTTTACTCTTTTCGTTAAATTCGCGCATTATCTTATTAACATGTTTACAGGATATTTATATGTACTATTTTACAACATTTTTCCATGCATGCATGTACAATTGAAGTATTGATAGTTCCCGTGATTTTCACGGGTTACCGACTAGTCCCCTTTAATTGCCATTGTTTAGCCCAAAGCGAGGTATTTGCTTGAAAGTCTATTTTCGACTGTTTTACTGTAAATAGTTGGAGTGAAAATGCGTTTCATTGTTGGGCCTATAATTGCCTCCAGATGGCATAGGAATTAAAAGCGAAAAACGTGATTTAGAAGAGTTTATTACATGGTTCTGGGAATAGGAAAAACAATAATAGCCTTCCTTTTATTTGCTTTTATCACACACACAAAAATAATAAGAATAAGAAACAAGAAAATAGCAGTAAAAGAAAACGAACTTTCGTTCAATCAAATTGCCTTAGTTGTGTCCAAAGCCTGGGTGATAGTAATTGACAAACCTTGATAAGGTTGAATTTTACTCAGTATGCCCTACTCGATCAGCTTACTATTGTATATTATTCAGAAAAAAAATAATTATAAAGTTTAAATATTAATCAAGTATATATTTAAAAAAGTATTTTACATGTGCTTTAGAAAACAATACCTTTCTAAAAACATAAAAACAAATAGTTTTTTTCTAAAATTCTTTAAGCAATACAAAAATCACAGAACTTTTTATTTTGAA
The DNA here is from genome assembly GCA_034698625.1 of Julus scanicus. NCBI lineage: Eukaryota > Metazoa > Arthropoda > Diplopoda > Julida > Julidae > Julus > Julus scanicus. The sequence continues at coordinate 8,434 of JAQGBW010006875.1, read as the reverse complement.
TATCAAACATCAACTTTAAGGGATTTTCCCTTTTCAATCTTGTTAAACAAAAAAAATATAACAATGTAAAAACAACTGATAAAAGTGTCTTGATTGTGTTATTGAAAACCGTGTAACTAGCAGAATTTGTGCCCAGTTTTCTTAAAGAACTGTTCTATTATTTAATGGGAGTTTATCCACACTGGAAACACTCCCAGGACTATCAAATTGACCGTGAGAGAGTATTTAAAGTTAAGCGTTTAGAAATTCAAGGATAACATGTGTTTTTCATAGCTACTTTCGAAACACTGAATTTTGTTCGTTTTATTGTTTGAAAATGTATACCGCTTGTATGTATGTGACTCGGGCAAAATTGTGAGAAAAAAAATGGTATGAAATCCAGCTTGGAATTTATAACGTGTGGTTCAACACCATTTTCAGAGTGACATGAAATAACAATTATTTTGTCTATCCCTTGCTTAAATTACTTAGTATAACGACCCATTCTTTATGCAAGATATGATTAGGGATTTGAACAATGGTTATTTTGATTTGCTAAAAAAAAACACCATGTTTCGATCCGCGGCAGAAGACGCAACATGCAGCACCTCTGTTGCTAACTCAAGTTTGCCAACAACAAGTATATCGATATCTTTTCCCAGGTCCCCAAACACTAAAATTAGATTTCTGTAGAAATGGCCAATTGTTCCCTTGCCCCCAAGCGCGTGTTGAGCTTAAGCCGATGCCCCGCTCTATCGACGCAACAACCGCATTTTAAATGTTTTGTCTCTTCTTTCGTCGAATAACTAAAGCAAGAAGAACGACAAAAGTGCACGTACTGGAAAAGTACTGCTATTCTCAAACATGAAAAACGATTCATCACCAAAAAGAGAAGAAAGAAATACTCGTCGCACACCCACGGTCCTCAGTTGAAGCGCTTTTGAGTAAATAGTGAGATAACACTGGATTAAAGAAAATCTTAATTTCATTAGATTAAAGCTCACATGCATGGTGTTACTTAGCCCACCTGGCAAGTGGTATTAGTATTTTTAAATTGTTTGGTGATTTATAATAGAAATGAAAAGAGGAAGGAGCACAGTCGCGGCCAATTTTTTGAGGAACTATATCATGGCTGTGGAAAACTGTGAAAATCACAGTCATGGTATAGGCGACCTATGTCTTACCAATATCACACCTACATAGCTCGGTTAATTTCATAATATGACACTGTTGTAAGACTAAGTTTAGTTGTTTTCAAAGGAACTCTGAGAATGTATGTGGAAATTCAAACACAGTTTAAAAAATCCTTAAATTGTGCAGGAAAAGTGGATTAAAATTCGAAGCAAATGTCATGTAAGCTGGTTATGTTTATCTGTTTGTTTACTTTTTTTGATTTTTAATGTCGGCCTATTTTTGCAACATGAGGGCTAAACAACAATGTCAGGGGGTGAACTTTTTTTCATCACCTACCTGGAAATTTTGCAAATGAGGGAGAATCTTACCCTCGTAGACTCAAGGGGACTTAACGTGCAGCAATCTGCATGGGACCTCGGTTTAAACTATCATCCAAAAGAGCCTCATGCACTTAAGGAATTCGTCCCATCCATACAAATTCCCACAGACCTCAACCAGGGAGCGAACTCCACATCTTAGGATCGAGAGGCAAGCACGTAACCCACTAGACCGCCAGCATCAGCTATAAACTGGATTTACGAGAAATTTCCTTTAAATTTAACCTGGATGAAGGAAATTTTCTCATTTAGTGTACTGTATTGAGAAATCAAACCGATTCAAGGTCATATGGTAAGATGAACAAAGACAGTTTTATACTTCCACTTTAATACCAGAAATGTCCTTCAAATGTACACCAAAATGAAGTTAGGGACCCACAAATAGCTTTGAAATTAAAGGTATTGAGTCACTGAGCTGGGTGTGATAGTGGTTATGCTATCAACTTCTCAATCAGAAGACCTGCATGGGTTCCATTACTAGGTCGGCTAAGCAAATCTTAAATGATATACTATGTTTTCAAGCAAATGCCAGCTTGCAAAAAAAAAATAAAAAAAAAAAAAAAATACAAATGATTGGAAAATTAAACAATTGTAAAAAAAAAATATTGTTGGAGGTATTTTGTGATTACTGAAAGTATTCCCTTATTATTACGGCAACACATTTAAAGAAATCCAAAGCTTTTGCGTGATAACTTGAAGAAAAGAATGGAAAATTTAAATATGCAGGACACTATCATTTGCCAACAATATAACGACCCAAAGGATACAGCTGGGATAGCTATTTAGTGGCTATTATATAATGTCAGCAGAAGATTACCAACCCACCTCATACCATGCAGATCTTAGCATAATCGATAATGTGTGACATCAAAAAGACTTACTCGACCAAAAACGTGAAATAACTGGCAAAAAACGACAACAGTAAGTATTCCCAGATGAGTGGCATAAAATAAACATAAATGCTACAAAAACTTCATACAAAACATTAATAATCTCATTTCTTGTTGGTAATGTAATGCTTACATGTGTAATGGCGCCACTGTATATATATATATGTTTAAAAAAATTGAAAAAAATGTTGAAATGGGTTCTAAAAAATTGAAAAACTATGCATCTGTGAAGAATAATGTAGAATTAATTAAAGCATTTGTTATATTTAAAACACACTTATAATGCATTCAAAATCGAGCAATTTTTTAAATAAACATTAGAAAACTATGTGAAAAAAATTAAAAATATGTAACAAGAATGTGTTTTGTGTTGCATTCTGCAAATTTTTTTACTAATATAGGTTCATAAAAACTAAAGTTTATTAATTCACTTCTGCACATTAACAGAATTAAGGTAGTTTTACTGTATTTTTATTGCAAACAAAAATATTTTAAAAAAATGCAGTTTTTCTACCATTCGTAATTGCAAAATATTTGCAGTTTTTAATTCTGCCATTTATATACTGCAAAAATATTGCTATTAACTTCAATAAAGTGCAGTAGATTTTTTTCTGAGCTTTAACCCTGATAAACAAAATCCCTGGAGGTAACCAGGAATTTTATATATAACTATTAGACGTCTAAAACTATGTTCGAAAATTTGTTCAGTGCTTAATCCATGGAGAGGAGAGGGTGATATGACAATATATGTCCCCCACCGAAATTTCATCATAGATCCTGTACTGACGGTGTTTAAAGGGGTCCTGAGATAAAAAGTTTGAGAGTCACATATTATTTATATCCAGCAATTTCATTCATCTGACATTCATTGCCTTCGGAAATATTGAGTTAAAAATATTCAACGCTGCATGGAACTATGGAATTTTTTTTAATAATTCGCCGAATCAAACGGCTTTGTTTGACAGTGACGTCATTCCGCACTGCGTGACAAACATATAGGTGATCAGGATAATCGGATTACCAGCACGTGATTGGTACATCACCGCTTATGTCAATGGATCGATTTGATGCCTGGATCAGTTCAGTGATCCACTTACTCGTCACCGTCCGATGACCCACGACCGTGAACACCGATGACCGGCCGGCGTCAGGTGGGTGGACTTGCCGGCCGGCCTGCTTAGTCTCGCTCCGCTCCAGGCGTCCTGGACGGGAAACGCGTTATATACGGAAAAATAAGAACTTACCGGGAAAAGGACTTCCTCGACTGGACAGTAATCCCGAGAGTAGGATGGCCACGGCGGCCCAGCACGGAATCTTGGCGCCCATGACGAAAAGCGGACAGCGGTCAGGGAAGCACGGAAGGCCGGGATGGACTGGCTACATTCCTAACTGTGGTCACGGTTGATCAGTCGGTTAACCGAATGGCAAGGCGAGGAAAATGGAAGACGGCCGGCGTTTAAAGGCAAGGATGGGTCATGCGGGAATGGACATTCCGAATGAAAAACACTGGCTTCGACGGGAAAGGTGCCTCGAGAGATGAGGAAGAATCGCGACTGCTGCCGCCGCTGCTGCTGCTGCTACTGCCGTCTCGTCTCCCAACCGACTTTTCAATGACTGAATGAGAGGAGAAACAGAAATAAAATAGGGTGCCTCCCTAGTTCGAAAGTGGATTTCTATACTCCAGGCAAAACGATGAACGCTGGAGGCGCTGTTGGAGAACAACTTTCAAAAGACTAGGATGATTTACTAAGATTTCGGATTCCGACTTGATGGTCGGCGAAGGTCCCACAGCCTCAAATCAAAAAACAATCGGCCAATGTTTGCAATGAATGAATTGTTCTCGACAATTCCTGTTCTTATAAATTATTTAAACGCCAAAATTTTTAAATAAAAGATTTAATAATAGATTAAATTAAAAATGCACTCTAAATAAAAATAGTGCTTTGTAAACCAAAAAAGTTGTTTAGACTTGTCTCAAATACTTAAAGAAAATTATGTTTTGCGACACCTTAAATGCAGCACCATAAAAAGGTGTTTTGTGGATGTCTTCTCTCATGATATGATTGTTTATAATTTGCTGCTGCACTTTAATTAAATAAGCGATGTCATCTGTTTATGAAAGCAGTGACTAAATGGAAAAAACAGCTTAAAATCCTTTAAATGTGTTAAACACCTAACAAAAATAAAACAACTTCAAACTGAACATGCTAACACCATTAAGGTGTTTCAAAACATCCATTTTCGCCATTATTTGTTAGAGTGTGTATAAAGTATGATAGAATATGAAGGGGCGTCCAAAGTATTAGAATGGATTTGTTGGATTATACATAAATATTAAACTCATTGTTGTTGAAACTTGATAAGTACAATTATTTTAAGTAGCACAATATAAACAACGTTGTTGACTTGTCACATTATATACACATATATAGGATTTATCAAGCAAATTTAAGAAAAGTCGTTTTGCGACACCTTATGAAGCACCATTTTGTTTAAGTTGTTTATGAAAGACTTGACTATAATGGAATGCGTATCCCTTTCAAATTTTCACAACTGATGCCACCTATATATGATCTGCCAACTTAATCAGCTTATCAAATGCATTACTACAATATTTTCTTTAAACTATATGTAATTCAGAAACTTTGACCTATAATTTAAATGAAATATTGGTGCAAACCACTCGACTACTCAAAAATTGATTGCTCAATTTGATCAAGTGAAGCCCTCGTTCACCACCCTTCGTATCAGACTATCGATTACGATGGCACACTCAGCTTAAGGCTTGATTGATCGATTCAACTTAAGAGGTTTCATTGTGCCAACAAAGCATATCGCACATGATACAATTTTGAGAATCACTTATCAGAAATCATACTTTCTGCATTTGTATGAACACACAGTGTAGTTGACAGCTTATCTTTTAAATGCTTATGTGAAAATAATCAGATGATTCATTTCCCTTCAATGCGTTCGGTTCGTTTTCCACATTAAATTATTTGATAACAGATTATATTTTAAGGGAAAGTTGCTTGCTTCAAAGTGATTTCCGAGATGCAGATGCCATTTTCGAACAACATTTGCCACACAAGCATTACCATTACGTTTTCTTTGAGACAATGTTCCCATACAGAAACAAGGTGGTAGTAAACTAAAAATTAACAAGTAATAAACTTTAAAACCCTAGTTTTTTGGCAATTTTTTTCTCGCAAACTGTTAATCACTAGTAATTTTGTAAAGCTCATTACTTTTGATGAATATACAAACGCCTTAGATGAACTACGTCAACAAATCATCGTAAATTGGTCATTTTTAAGCAAGCACGGTTGCCTAAAAAAATTTTAATTTTCTGAAACGTATGCATTTAGACAGGTTCTGCTGTATAAACCATTGTCAGTTAAGTTGCCTACAAAAGTAGAACTTTTATGATAATTTACTGATCGAAAACTGTTTACAAACTGTTGATTTTTTAGCTAAACAAATTACCAGTTTGGTGATAAATCTTTAAAACTGGTCACATCATGCACTGATCAAAAACTAGTAATAAACTGATTGGGTTCGGAAACAAATATTAAGAATTTATTACCAATTTAAACTACCATTTTATTACGTGTTTCTTATCAGTTTTTTCGTAAAAATATAGATTAATATCTTTTCATTATCTATGAACTTTATGGGTACAATTTCACTTTATCATTACCTTAAAACCCAGAAGTGCATCACCTAAACCATAAACCCTTTACATTGACAGCATAACCCATAAAAGATGAGCATATAACATAAGAATAGCCGGCGATAATCATGCAGGAGTTTCCTTATTACAACGTAATATATATATTTATATATACACTACTTCACAGCTAATTTCAAGCCTTGCCTCCCCTAATAAATGTTTCGTTAAGCTAATTTGCTCGTGGTACGACAACATCAATACCAAAATTAGTTTCTCCTCAAGTTTGATATCGGTAAGAAACACCTTAGGCTTCATTGTGTAGCCAACCTTAAAATTAATAAAAGCAAAATTAAAATCCAATATTGATTCACCGCCTTCGATGTTACGTTCATAAAGTGTCTCCACTGAATTAAAATATTGATTACCTTCTGGCTTCTGTTCCCGTTATTAATTACCACCTATGAATAATTAATTACGACGAGCTAATAACGGGTAATTCGCGCTAAACGCTTTTATCACCAAAATGAGGGCGAACGTATTTACAGCAAAGGGGGCTGAAGCTATATAGCAAAAAAAGCAAAATCTTACCAGCTAACACCCATGACCGGCTATTTAATACTGATCTTAAAATTGTTTTAAGCCTAGTATCATTTTTAACAACAGAATGAAATTCATAAATGTTCCATAGTATGCTGGTGGTGTTGCAAATCCCCGACCTGCATAGTTCAAATTGCAAAATTTACGTAAATGTACTCGAAATGCTCGTACAAGGTTTGTCCCAAAAGTGTCGACGGTACAGAGATCATTGTCCAGACTTGTTTCAACTCGATCGGTGAGTAAGTGCCGCGCTCTACCCCTCTTTAGGTAAGGTCATGTTTTCATATATCGTTAAGTCTGCAATGGAGGAGGCAACGGTACTCAATCATATTTTGAGTGAAATTCAAGAAATCTGCCACCGAGACATTTGCAATTTTAAATGAAGCTTATGAAGTTGCCACTCGATAGAGAAATATATATTTTTATAGGTGAACGTACTATAGCTTGTTAAGAGGATCGAAAAATGTAAGACGAACCTCGTTCTGGAAAAGCACTATCGTCAACAAACGATCAAAATGTGAAAGCTGTGCGAACTGTGATGGCGAAAGACTGACAATTGAATCAACACACTTCCATAACCTCCTTCAAGCCCAGACCTAACTTCGTGTGACTTCCACTCTTTCCCTAAGTTAAAATCCAAGTTGAAAGATTATCGTTGATGAACTGTGTACTTGTATTCTAATAAGTGTAATCGAGGTTCTAAACAGTCGAACAGGAAATGACGTCAAGTTCAGCTACGACATGTGGAAAAAACGTTGAAACCACTGTGTGGCTTCCCAAGGGTTGTACTGTTGCAATGTCATGTGTACCGACACATCTGTATAGGAATACATTAAAGTAAAATCTTATTTCACAAATGAATGGGAACAACATGCAAGGATTCCACAAAATAATTTTCACGTGCCTTTGGATATCAATTTAATGGTTCTTGCTATATTAACATTTTAACCATTAATGATATAGTGAAAAATAAAATTAAGAACTTGAGCGTCGTCAAATTAGTGTAATATTTACGTTTTTAATATTGAATTATGCATAGCTGACGTTTAATAGGCATGTTTTGTGTTCATTAGTATTTCTATTAATGGCAACGATCGTTCATATACATTACACCTACAGTGCATGACAGATGTTTAGCCTCACCTTATTGTTAGCATTTATAACAATAACATAATGAATTAAAGTGAACGAATACATTACTTGAGTGTTGTTACTTTATTTAAACAACAATAACCGAAAAAAAATTAAAATTAGGAAAAATACCAAAAAAACCCTCAATTTTTACATTTGAGGTTCTGACAAAACTATAGCCTTACCCCTCAAAATATAAATTAATAATATGTAACGTTACCACCTTCTTAAAACTTGGGGTCTTCTAGTGACAGGTGATTGATTTTGACACTTCTTTCGATTAAATATTACAAAATACTTTTATTGATCATTATTAACCCAGTCAGAAATGACTCGTCGAATCGAGTCGTTTCGACGTCGATCTGGTCGAAAACTGGTCGACGTCGAAATTTGCGTCGACATTTCGAGCTGATCGTTATTCGACATCGTTTCGACTTCGACGCATGATGAATGAATTAAAACAATACAAATGAATTGTAATTAATTTAAAAAACGTTATCTTTTTAACCCATTTCTATATAAAACACGTTTTTTTTAAAAAAAAAAATTAAATTTTGATTATATTTAACCCCTATTCCACCGTTTCACTGCAATGTACGGGGGTATGAAGGGCTGGCCTGTGTGCATAATCGTAAGGGATGTGGAAATCCAGA
>JAQGBW010006874.1:0-10090 GCA_034698625.1 Julus scanicus | reverse complement strand
GAAAGAGCCGCCACTTTGGGAATTTCTCCCATCCGTAAAATTCCCACCGACCTCGACCTGGGAGCGAACCCAGCATTAAGGATCGAGAGGCAAGCACGTAACCCACTCGACCGCCGGCGTCGGCGCAAAATGCTGTAATATGTTGCAAAACAAAATCTGAAGGCCTATATATAAAAAAAAATAATTTTTCCATCATGGCCAGATCAAGGAAGAGCAAAGTTTTATTCAAAAACTCTGAAACTAGTACTCGCGTAGGATGCCGTCCGCAATTAAAGCAAATTAAGGGCGTTTGTGGCATATCAATGCTAGTGAAGAGCTCAGATTGAACATTTCCAGCTAGTTTGATGTAGAAAATGGCATGTAATCATTGGAAATGCGTTGTCTGCTCTGATTGGAATGGCTCAGAATTCAATGGGCAGTTCGTTTGGCAAATTACGCTGAAATTGGCCACTGATGCACAATGCAAGGAACAAGGACAACGAGGCAATTAGAAGAAACCGGGAAATGCCATGCCGGTTCTATAGCTGACATTTTGTTGTGCTCTTTTTAATAGGATTCACCAGCTGCATCTTTGGAAACAAATTCTTTGAGAATTCCTTCAACGGCCAGTCATGAAAAAAAAAATGATACAACATATTTATGACTAATTGCTAAGATATGTGTTGACATGGTAAGATTTATTAATAAACAGGTTGTAAAACTGAAGTTAAGACAATTTTCAGAATTTTTTTCCACAAGACCTTTCATATTTGGTTGACAAACCAAAATTTCTAACGAACAAATATGTTTTTTGATATTGACAATTAAATCCAACAAATTTCTAAAATTCCAACACTCACTTCAAGCATATAACACCACATGTTAGTTCAAGTTAACAGCTTTGGAAGAATTTCCAGTTTTAAATGACCTGCAATGGCAATTTGGCCTGTAATCCATTTAAAAGATTACAGTCCAATTATTTCTAAACTTAACAATCTTTAAATCAAAAAAAAAACTTAAATTGAGGAAGAGAATTTAGAAGAGTTAAGCAAACAATCACAAATCCTGACTTTATATTGGCCTGCACGCAAGCGGATACATTTTTTAGTTACATTGTTTTAATTTTGTGAACATAAATACATTTCCGGTAATACAATAGATCTTAATTGGTCAATAGTTAATTTTATTATATGGTACAGTAGAACCTGTCTAAATGCATACACTTGGGACGGGTGAAAAATATGCTTTTAGAGAGGTTAATCATTTACACAGGATGCATTTAAACAGGTTCCGAGATAGTGAATATAGTAAATAAAAAAATAGTGATTATTTCAATGTTATGTTTATTAATTTGGCCAATATTTTATGTAAGAATTATAAAAATTTCTGAATATTTGTACAGTTGTACCGGTACGTTCCCATTACAAAAGTTTCTTTTTTATTTCCATGGACATTGAATTTAAGACTTCCTTAAACTGTGCATTTTCAAGTCGTGAGAATTTGATTTTCAAATTACTTATTTTATCCTTTGTTACTGTGATTATTATTGTTGTTGCTATTATTATTACTGTGGTAGAACATTCATTTCATATTAAGGTAAACGTTACATCAAAAGACAGTTCCGACAAAAAATTCCCCCTTATGATTTCATTTATAAAATCCAGTTTCCAATTATGTCGTAGCGGAATTTTATGTTAAAATATAAAAAAAAACTGAGTCATTTCATTTCGTTTTAATGCTGTTTGAAGAGTTCGACAAACTCTTGGAAATTACAAACTTTTTGAACTGGTTTTTGGTTCTCACGTCCACATTGTCTGTTGTTTTTTAACCACTGACATTTGTTTGTCTGACATTTTTTTGTTTGTTTTCACATTGGCTTTTTGCAATACCCTTGCTATTATTACCAAGCATCTACATCTGGAAAAAAGCATTTATTTCCACAAAAAAAAGACAAGAGAAAAATCCAATAAAAAATAAACGTAATAACCTATAATAACTTTAATCGCCATACTTATTAGATTCGTCTTTTGCCATACACCTGCACATATACATATGGTCATGCATGAAGGTGAGCCAACTATTTCTTATGGTACAATAGGGATCCGTTATTACTATAACTTAGGTTATCTTATAACATTTTTTGCCTCATTTCACATCAACATGATTTCTCACGAGTTGTTTACAAACGTAATTTCGCTTCCACAGAAGACAATTATTTTTACCATTATGTTTGATGCCAGGAAACACGACTTTGCTTTCAGCCAGAAAAATAATGCTATTGTCATTATATATACACTGAAAATAAATTTCATTTTGCTTTATGTGGTATACTCTTAAGTAGCATTCGTTATGAAGATTAAGCAATATTTCAAACATTTCTTTAAAAAAGATTTATCAAATTTCGACCACAGTATTTCAATAAAATCTACTTTGTGACTTTGCAAACATTATATTTCTAAGTAGCAGGCTATGAAAGCTAGTTTCTTAGATTTTTTTATTTTTTTTTTTATTTTATTTTTTGATCATAGCAACAAGTGGATTTGGTTAGAATCTCAGTCGAGTTCGTGGTCTCGCATAGTTTCTAATAAATAATTTCAAAGAAACGTGAAGCCTTAGTCTTTGGCTTTTTATGAAAGAGTATTGATCCAATCTAAGTGTATAGAATAGTAAACATTCAGGGATTAAGATGCGGCCTGCATACAAGGACTTTCATAAAGTCTTTTATGAGCTTGTACAAACAGCAGGTATATAGCCAAAATGTTTAATAAACACCGCGCTAAATATAGATTTCCTTCATAAATGACAACTTAATTGGACCTGCATGAAGCAAATCAAGCAATACAAGATTTTCTATAGCTGTTGGTAGCCACTTGGTAACATGCAGTTAAAGAAGCAATTCATCGACTTTTAATACTGCATAGGTTTCTTGCCTGATCAAAAATGTCTTAAAATATTATAGAAAAACCTACAACACCAAGATTAGATTTCAATTTTATTCTGAGCAAATACTTTCGTTTCCACTGTTCGCTTCAAAGTACAGGCTCATGTTTATTCGACAAACTAGTTTTTTCGACTATTCGCAAACCAGTCAATTTACAAACATTGGTGAACTGACAAATGTGGAGTCAATCTAAATTTTGGACGCCATTTCCCGATTTCACGTTGTGCACGAGCCGCATTATTTATCAGGCGTGGTATAGTCCTTGTTTTAAGCATTTCCTCAATATTTTTTTTCTGCACAAACTACATGTTAACTGCAAATCTTACTTGAAGAAGCATTCATGCGTCACATATTGAAGGTTGGTGGAAGCTAGTAAAGGTGCAATGATGTTTTCAGGTCATCTGTTTCCAAATTGTGACTGAACATTTGGGAAATGAAATTGGTATGTGAATACAATCGTGTTTATGGTACAAACATTTTCGAATGAAAATTAACTCCTGCTCGTGCAATTTCAGTGAATGCTTAATCAATATTTAGCTGTACACCAACTAAATTCTAACACAAAAAAATAAGTAATTATTAAACACGTTAGTGCATAAAATTAAAAATCAACGAAAAGTTGGCAGACACCAGATGCGACTGTTTACACGCATTGTCAAAAGCAATTCAAGTCCACGCATGCTTCATTTAAAATTTCTATTATACATACAGTAGTAAAAATGCGTGTGAATAAGCAAATGACGCCTACTATATATGCTACGAAAAACTAATTGCTTCTTTTGGCTATATTTCCCAATGCAGCGTATAAATATTAATTATTTGTTTACTTGTTATTTCGTTTTGAGCCCCGCTAATAAGGACAGCAAACAGACACTTATCGCATAATATTTACTCTCATTTTTAGTTTTCACGGCGCGCAGAAAGCAGTAATTGTGAGCATAAAAATGAAGAATGCCTCACTTTAATATTTTAATATAACAAAAAAGCCTATATAAATAAAACTGCATGTTTGTAGACGCTGTTGTCGTATCCAAGCTGTATATACCGTGGATAATTCGATTGCAGACTTCAGACACATAAATTGTACAAATAAAGAAGATCTCCAATAGTCCTTCCAATAATGATATAAAATATATACAGGGTATATCTCCATTTCCAGTCACAAATTTAATAGCAGTCGCGACAGAATTATTGTTGAACTACTATTCAATGTCAAAGTAAGCTACTGTTTTATTAAAGAGAGTGCACTCATGATAACATATGACATCATTAGCATGCATGGATATACTGTAGGGCCAAATTGCACCAAACTGTGACTAGATTGATTATCGGTGAAAGCACATTGGAAAAAAGCAGATTAAAACTCCGGTTTCATATATTGAAGAACAGTCGGTGAACCAATAATTAATTTTGTTATACGAGAAAGTCTATATTCTTCACAGAATTTAGAAATATCTATTAAAAATATTCAGGTGGAATATGCAGTACATGTATGTAAATTTAAGACCTACTTAAAAACAATTGTGCTGTCTGGGTATTTATACTTCGCACATATTTCATATATGTATGGGAAATGTCATACTGTATATGGCAAATATAGCACTTACAAGTCCATTTAAGGTCAACTTGATAACAATTGCATACATGCCAGGGTGGAAAATAACACATGGCACATTATGTAATATATGCATATATTTATTGAATATGCCATATATGGACTTGTATTTCCATTTAAGGCATTTAGTACAGTATGTAATTCTAGATCCATGCTTACATGCGAATATATGACTATGTATGTTCATACGTGTACATGCCAAATTATATACAACGTATGACAAAAAATATTTTCAGAAAATATCATATACAGTACTGCCATACTGTATGGATACACTGTATGATTCCGCATATTGTTTCCAGCCGGGTGGATATTAGTGATTGTATCAAAACCAATCTCTTCATACTAAATCGCCACTATGCACCAAGATCAAAGAACCTTCGGATCCTCAACCAAAAGCTTTGTACATAGCTAATTTAATTTAGTTGCACACAAAGCACAAGCCAAACGGAATGAAAGAGATAAGAAACTATTCTCTACAAAATCCTTCACATCAACCATTTTGTTTTCGTTTTGCCCACGCATATACACAACACCAGTGCTGCGCCTATATAGGTAAATCTTTCAAAACGGACGTCTGCATTATCTCTTGAGAAGAACCAACAGAAGGTTGCATGCAATGTTAACAATTCCACAAAGGGATGAAAGATTCTTTAACAATGCAAAGCCCAAATTTCATAGCTCACAGAATCTACAAATACCACAACTGGTGCCTTCACATGTACAAAGAAAATAGCATAGCATGCATTAAAACATGGGTAAAAGATGATTATACAGAGACTATCTTCTTTGACAGCGATCCTCCCCTAACAAACATATGTATGTAAATTTATTTCAGAAAAAACTTTTTTTCTTTCTTTTAGATTTCCGCATTGAAACTCGTGTTTCAGGAAGTCCTACATTTTACTAAAGATCTAAAAATCTAAAAACTGCAGATTTGACAAACTTGCGCTTAGCAAATCCTGAGCCGCTTATATTTAGCAATTACTGTTTAATAATTATAAGGTTCAGGCAAGGCAGTTTAAGCCTAATGACTCGAAAATTCATTTAAAACAAGCCCAAGTACAAATATTAAGCTTTTATGAAGCTTCCAAACTCCCACATAGAAAAAAATAATTGGACTCAAATACTTGAGAGCATGCCATTTTAACGACTGGAATGACATGGCTGTCATTTTCTTTCAATTGGGATTATTATTTTAAATGTCATCTACTTGTCAAGCATACAAATTTGGGGTCGCCGCATTCTGTACATGTCCCAATTTGTAGGGGAAATTTCGGCCTACCTTACCTTTTGCAGAATTTTAAAAGCTTACGTAGGTAACATTGCTCTTAAAAAATAGTAAAGAGGGGGAGAAAGGTACAAAAAAAATGGCAAGGGGAAAGGGATATGGATGAGAGCTTGTATAGCCAGCCTACACTTTCTTGGACCATTTGTCGTCGTTTGCAGTATACGGGCTAATGAACAACGGAATGTGGCATTGATGGGGGTCATTCTAGAACTAAGCTTGACCAGGTTTAATCCCACGTCCGTATTTCGGTGCCTTAAAACCTTAAGATTACATGAAGGGAGGAAAGAAAATAAAAGATGATAGGGAGGAGGAAAAAGGGGGGGGAGGATTTTTTCAACATGGACGAGGGTCAGTTCAGCTGCCAAACTTTCGCTATTAATTTCTACATTCCAGTGGTTAACCCCATAAACCTGAAACATTTATTTCCAACAAAAAAAGGAAAAAATGAAGAAGATATATGGTTTTAGGGGAAGAAAAGCCATTGAAAAATAACGCTCGAGTGCATTTTTCATTATAAAGGAATGACCAGGTGCTGAATTCGAGGCTACTGCCCACATGGACAATCAAATCTGTGCATCACGAGCCAGCTTAGGACTCTGGTAAACAACGTGGAAGAAGGCAATTTTAACCATTTACCCCAAGATAATTGTTAGTGTACCCCCATCAAAGCTATAGTTAAGTATAACTTTACCCATACCAAACCGTGCAGTACATGTGAAGGGTACAAGAGTGACTCCACAAGCCATTTTGTACAAAAACCACATATTTCCCAATATCAGATTGTGGGATAGTCAACACTATTTAATCGTAGCAGGTTACAAAGCAGTGATTAGTGAGGTTAGTTCTGCTAAAGAAGGGGAAAGCAATTCTAACAATTCTCCAAAGATGGCGGTCAAAGTTCGGACAAAAGACCACTGCATAATTAAGTAGCAGTACCATGTAAGCGTCACGCTCTGTCATCGTGGTTGGCAACTCCTACAAATGGGGAAAAATAATTTATGGTTTCCCCACCGTACATGCATGCAACGCCACTCATGTAACAATTAAAATTGTGACAACTGGATCAGGGTCACCTGAGACGCGCCAAATAACTGACACCGTGAAATCGGTGTTCACAGAAATCAACATAAATTTTTCTTCTGTTCGGTCAAACTCAAGCAGCTGTATTCGATGAGATCAGGTTTCGACCAGTCCAGAAGAAGAAAAAAAAACACAATTGATTTCTGATAATAAATTTGCATTAAACGTGACAAGTTTAACATTAATGGCCAGAACAAACCGATGATAATTTACGAGACTTTGACGTAGCGTTAACTGGACTAATATTTATATTAGGGCGAAACAAGAAAAAAAAATGACCAAATTGTTTAAAGTAACTTTGCAGGTGGCTTTGTATCTCTGACAGCCTCCTAAATAGTGCGCCCTCTCAACGCTATACTTTTGGCTTATACTTGAGGATGGTGTTGCAAATCGCAAGGATTCTTGCCAAGATCCTTCAAAAACTGTGAAAAATTCCTCATCGGTATAAAGGATGGCCTTGTTACAAGTGCTCAGCACTTTAGCTTTTGACATTAGCAACTTGTATTGTTGTGGTTGGCTTATGTGATACGTGTTATTATTTTAAGAAAGAAAAAAAAATGATTGTATCCAGCTGAAGTACTGTGGAAAAAGCAAGGGGACATTGCACATGGCGTCAAGAGTCTTAAAAGACTTAGACAAATAAATAACAAAGGTTATATACATTGGGACGATGGAATACAGAAGAGTACAATGGATCTTGTTGCTCTCATGAATTAACAAACAATTTCAAACCATTAAGATTCCCCAGTTATCAGAATCCATAAATCAATGGAGAGAATGGCATAACATGGTTAGGCAACAATTTCCTACTTTCATAAATTACTGTAGTAGGTATTTACAACGAAGTCTTGCTGGATGATACCATCTTCTAGTAAACTGGGAATCTCAGTAAAGCATATTTAGTTCTTTGGTTAGCACAAATACCAGGACGTCAACGAATGAATAAAAGTTGCTTTTCGTATTAGCAACGTTTATTTATGTTGTCTTCAGTATTAATTTGTTGATAGCATACTATTCACCACTCACTATTTATGGCATTTGGAATAACTAGTACCAGAACCGAGTGTGGGCATGTACGGGAGGTTGAAAAAATTAGCTAATTAGGTTGTCAACCCGGACATTATTTTTTGCGTAATGAAGACTGAAAGATACAAACTAGAAGCTAAATGGAGACACACAAGAGTAAAAACGAGGGAGCTTCATGAATAAAACAAGCGGGAAGAATGTGGGCAAAAACAAAAACAGGCCAAAATCAAAGTTGAGGCGTTTTGTAGGTGGCGTTGAAAGTTGGCTGCCAGCAATGACCCTAATCGATGCATTAATTAGGTACTATTCGGACGTACATTAATGGGATGGGACTCCCTGTCTTGTTTACTGTTTACTAACGTTCACTAATAAATTACCTCCTTTATCGTTTTACTTGAAATGTTTTGGAAAAGAGAGCTAGAATCAAACACTTCGTACCCATAAGTTATCCACAGTGACGATAGACGCATGTATCAAGTTTTACAAAATCTTAGAATATCCCCGTCCTGTTCCATATATATAAATTGGAGTAGCTAGGGACACTGAAAAGTTTCAAGGAACTGAACTAACATTTAACTAATGTTCGTAAATCAGTCCAGTAAATTTACTTGCTAACTGCTCTCCCACGATCAATTACCACATAATTTATCCAATCAGTACAAATAATTCTGCATAATTTTTTTTTAAATATTTTTTTAAAAAAAGAATATTTTGGATTAATTTGAGGTAGAAAATTAGAGCATTAACTAGTGTTTAACGACGAATTTCCAACAATTTCAAACTTTAACGAAATGCTAAAATTTCAAGCATATTTCACACGACTTTACCGGTTTTCATGGATGCTGGACACCCTGCAAATGAACCTTTAACGATTTTGTATTAGGCGCAGATTTAATTGGATGCAAGGCAGATTGGCACTAAGTGCATTGTTTCTAATTTCGTAAACAGATTCCAAATGTAGATCATGCGAAATTTTTGCTCTCAATAGATTTCTTAGAACTTTTATTTCCAAGGTAAGCTACTGCTCTTTACGTAAACTAAAGTCTGAAAGAGTTTCACAGAAAAATCTGAAATTTTTACAATATTTTGACACCTGAAACCAATGGGAATTCGACTTTCAGACTCGGCTCTGAAAAATCGTGAGCAGTCAAGACTACCCAGAAGCTTATTTCTTCAACAAAAACTGATTAATTTTACCAGTATTTTCAAAATCTTTGCAACACTCCGTTAACACAGGCTTTCTTGAAATTTGAGAAAATTCGTAAAGATGGCTGGTGTCTGGTCGACAAGTACAGGAGAGGTCGTTCATTTTGGATACAGACAGGGATTTCCTGTGTCATTTTAGGGGATCACTCCAGATACTTAACAAGGGTAGTCTTGTACACTTGTTTTTGGGAAGGGAGCCCTGATATGCATGGGTCACGGCTCACAATTAACTGACGATGTGAGGGGAATGTTTGTGTTACAACAGACCCTTAAAATTTAAAAATCCCTTAAGCAGCTTTACAACAACCTGGAATACAAGATGCGTATACTGTGCACAGGAATAGACCAATTGAATGATAAAAAATATCCACGCACCAACGCGTAATTGATGATATGTATGCTCCTTCTAAAAAAACAACAAACTGAACTAGATCTGGAACGGCAAATCCATTTAAACTCTAGTAGTTTTCTTTTTTTTTACTGATTTCCTCATGATATATTGCGAGTGATTTAGGAGAAAGTTATATAATATTATATACAATGCCGTAAAGCCGGAAACCAAACCCAAAATGGTCAATAAATGTAGTTTCACAAATGGCACACGGTCAATAAATTTTAGAATATTAAGGCTCGAAGTAATAAAATTCGCATATAAATACAGAAATTCATATACTATCTTAAGGTCGCAACGCTTTTTTTAAAGAAAAAAATATAAATCATTTTGTAATAAGGCGAAAAAGAGAATAAAGAAGCTCATGTCCCTTATGGAAAAAATTGATTGTAAACTGGTGAAAAGTGATTGCAAACTGCAAAACTGACGGTTAACTAATTGTTAACTGATATTCTCTGGTTACTGATCACAATGGACACTTATAGGCAAATAAATTGCAACCAGTCAACTCATAGCTAATCGGTTGCAAGGTTGCAATGTGAAAGCACATGCGATCAATTC
>JAQGBW010006873.1:0-10090 GCA_034698625.1 Julus scanicus | reverse complement strand
TAAAGAATGTGTATACATTTTTAATTTTATTGAAACTTTTTTATTTTGAAAATTAGGTGAAGTGCAAATTTTACCCACTGAAATACATAGGGTACCAGACGCCCTTAATTCCGTTTTTTTTTCTAAAAAAAATCAGAATAATTCAAGACATCGGTTCAATGTTAATCGGATATTGATCCCACTCCGGATCACGAAATTAAAATTATTAAACTGATATCTCTATTTGCAATTAAAATCAAGGGCCAACATGGTCACGCTAAGTCAGTTATGCAACCGAGTGTAGTCATCCAGGGTACAACTGAAGGCTTTTAATTAATCTGCACTCGAAATTCGATTTCCACAAATTAAAAGTAATAGAAAAATATTAATCAGCACTTCATAACGGCTTCATAACTGATTCAGCAAATATTTGTCATCCAATTTTTCATTTATATCAAATGATAAGGCTCATCGGATCCGATTCAGATTAGCAAATAAAACAAAGCAATTGAATACTCTGTCAAATTTGATTCACTTGATTCTACAAAAAACCCGCAACTGAATTGAACGTTAATTGAATCAGACACGTGCAGGTAACACACGTCCAGCTCTTTAAGGGGCCATTCAAAAAGGACGTCCTCAAGAAGGGGTGGAGGGAATCTGCTGGTATATGGTCATGGGGGAGGGAGAGGAAAGCCATTATGGTGGTCCACTAATGATTACATATTTTTTCAGTTTTTCGTTTTTCTGTTAAATTAAGTTTTGAAGAACAGTGAAAGGGGAAAGGTACACCAGGAGAAATGTCTCTGTAGTTCCAAATGTGCTTGGTTTTTTAAAACCTAGGGAAAGTTGGGAATTATGTCTAAATTAGTGTTAAACATCAATTTTATGTTGGAAAAATCTGGAAACATGTCGTGAAATTGGCAGCGAGAAGGTAGTGGTGCTTGGGCATTGATAGGATGGGCTTTTGTATGTTCCAATAAATTTTCGGGACACCCTACATTTCAAAATATTTAAGGACATCTATGAGGGGAAGGGGAACGTCTTTTTTAAATAGCCCCAAAAAGGCATTACGAAGGGCAGCGAGAAGGGGTGCTTGGATATTAATAGGCGTTTGCATGTTCTGTAAAATTTTCTGGACACCCTACATTTAAAAAAAAATTAAGGACATCTATGAGGGGGAGGGGCGTCCTTATTAAATGTCCCCAAAAGGGCATTACGAAGGACAGCGAGAAGGGGTGCTTGGATATTGATAGGATGGGCTTTTGTATGTTTCATTAAATTTTCTGGACACCCTACTTTTCAAGCAATAAAAAATTAGCACATCTATGAGGGGGAAGGGAGACGTCCTTTCTGAATGGCCCCTAAGGGCAATACTTTCATGGGGCTGCATACATGCATTAGCTGCTAACTAGCAAGGCTGAGGGCCAAGGTCTCTGGTGTTCTCCTTGGTCCCATTGTGGGAGATCCTGAGACTGCCAGTGCCTAAATACTCAAGTTTGGCATAGTGCGCTGTGCACTACCAGTTGACACTCAGAAAAGCGCATATGAATTTTCAATTCTAAATAAACAAAGTTTTCTTGGAATTCCAAATCACTGCCAAACTTGGCAAATAGAACAATTCAAAAAGAGGTCACATCAACTCAAATCTTTTAAGGTACCAAGATGCAGAAAGTGCATGTACTCATACCGGATATCTGCATCCTCTGTTAAACTGCTCCATTGATCTTGAGTCGTGGTTAGGCCAAGCTAGTTGCAGAACTTTCATAGCTAGTTGTTCTGCGGCTGAGGCCTGACCGTTACTCCTTTTTCGGCCATTTGTCCAGCCTCTGCTGTACTGGAAAGTTTGGGAATTGGCTGGAAATAGCTCTACCATGACCAGCAAAGCAACAATCGCCAAGCACGCTATTCCTTTCATGGCTAAATTTGTTTAGAAAAAACAAAAAAATTTAAAACATTGGTTTTGAAAAAATGCCAATCTATACGGTTTTTATAAGATTTTTTTAAATATTTGGATAAAACCATAAATTCAATGTTCACAAATTTTTCATTTTTTTTTTTCTATTTTAACTTCAAAATGTTTTCATAAACTAATGGTTTTCTTTGTTTTCTTAATCTCTCATTTTCCTAAATAAACAAAATCTCTAAAAATAAGAATATAGGAGGAATTTTTTTAAATTTGCTTGCCTTTTTTTAAATGATAAGGTTTCCATTACAAAAAATATATCTTTTAAGAGTTCCACTAAGATTTTTTTAAATATTTTGATAAAACCAAAAACTGTATGTTTACTAATTTTTCATTTTTTTTTTTTTATTTTAACTCCGAAATGTTTTTATAGACTAATGGTTTTCTTTATCTCTCATTTTTCTAATAAAACAAAATCTCTAAAAATAAGAATATAATAATTCTCTTAAAATAATTCTCTTATTGCCTGCCATTTTTTAAATGATAACGTTTCCATTACAAAAAAATTATCTTCTAAGAATTCCACTAAGATTTTTTTTAAATATATTGATAAAACCATAAATTTTATGTTTACAAATTTTTTAATTATTTTTTTTTATTTTAACTCTGAAATGTTTTCATGGACTAATGGTTTTCTTTGTATTCTTTATCTCTCATTTTTCTAAATAAACAAAATCTCTAAAAATACAAATATAAGAATTCTTTTAAATTTGCTTTCTTTTTTAAAATTATCCGTTTCCATTACAAAAAAATTATCTTCTACGAGTTCCACTAACATTTTTTGAAAATATTTTTGATAAAACCATAAATTGTATGTTTTCAATTTTTTTATTTTTTTTCTATTTTAACTCCGAAATGTTTTTATAGACTAATGGTTTTCTTTATCTCTCATTTTTCTAATAAAACAAAATCTCTAAAAATAAGAATATAGGATTTCTTTTAAATTTTCTTGCCTTTTTTTTAAAGATAACGTTTTCATTACAAACCAATTATCTTCAAAGACTTCCATATCGAAAATTTCCCATGATAGTTAGAATATTCAATAAATATCAGATTAAAATCCTTTATATCCTAAATAGTCTTTTCTTCCACTGTCATACTATAAATTAGGGTTCAATAAAATAATATTGAAAGTTGTCTTCCTACATCTTCCCCCTTAGAGAATTCATTGTTTGATTTCAACCAAGTGCATTTGTAATTTAGAAAAAGAAAAAGCGAACGCAAACAAGCAAGCTTCTAAAAAGCTTCACAGTTAAATAAGTTGTTCAAATTCGAAATACTCCAGGTAATTGGAAAATAAATCAAATTTACATGATAATTAAGATATCGATACAAAACGCCGCATTTATAGCATGATAAATGTGCGTTTCCAAGTCAGAGAAATTCTCGAGATGCTCTCTATAGCAGTTCTCAATGTATCAAGTGCAGAAATGCGCGTGCTTCTGTTCGAGAGTGGTCACTGATAGCAGTTCGCAAAATATGAAACATGTTCGAATTTTGCGAGCAGCTGTCGAAATGCTTATGTTTGTGCTTTTTAATGTTTAAAGCTAAGTTTGTGAAATTTTGTGGCATATGCCTCTAAATCTCAAAATCTCACGTGAAAAACCACCTCAAAACGTGTGAACCTATGAATAATAAGACATTTGGTGATATACAGGGTGGGCCAATAAAAAGTAAGCCAACTTTATAAAAATCATAAAATGGTTATTTGTTAAGGGGGAGCACAACCTATCCCTTTCAATGGGTAAATTTGCAACGACACTCACAGCCAAACAAAAAGAGATTAAATAGAAATAAAAATTGTTTAAAATAGCTTGTTGGATCAGACAGTGCATCATATTGTTGTTTTTCACTATGGATTGGTAGATTTTGTTAAAATTAATAAATAAGTTTGAAAAATGTCTGTTAATTTGCACGTGCAGCGTAACAATGCAAATTTAAAAAAATTACCAGCTCAAAGTAAAAAACAACATATGATGCAGTTGCTGATACATCAAGCTATTTTAAACAATTTTTATTTCTACTTTATCTCTTTTTGTTTGGCTGTGAGTGTCGTTTAAAATTTACCCATTGAAAGGGATAGGTTGTAATTCCCCTTAATAAAAATTTGTACAAATACGTATTGTTTTTTTCTTTACTTTCGAATTGCCCTCATTCTAGTTCTTTTTTAATTACGTAATTATTCGAATTTGTCTTTCAAAATGGCGTTCACTGAAGAAGAAAGAACCGAGATAGTTTTGCATAAAACGAAAAATTACAGTTAAAGGCAATTTTTGAAACTGTTTCCGGAGAACACAAATTAAAATAGGAAATTTTTTTGTATTCTATTTAATTAAGTACACATGTACAAATTTTCAATAAATTCCATTAACAAATAACTATTTTATGATTTTCGTAAATTTGGCTTACTTTTTATTGGCCCACCCTATAGTTTCTATTGTCTGTGACCAATTAGAACAAGGGAAATATTAGATTCTCAAATATGGGCCTAATAAGGTACTTATAGACAACACAACATGTCAAAATGTAGCTTTAAATTGTGTCAAATATATTATGTTTATGTCTATAATTAATCATTTGAATAGTTATGAATATAAATTTGAAAATACGTTTTTACAATGTTATAAAAAAATGTCCAAGAACATGTTATTGAAATAATAAGTGCAATATTAATTCAATGCTTAGTGATTTATTACGACCATATTTTGATGTGAAATTTTGATAATATTTAGAATAGTATTTAAGAAGGTAATTTAGAAATGCTTCTCTATATTGGAACTTGAATAAACTCAAAACAAAAAAGGTTCAATAAAAATTCTTAATTTTTAGCTTTTATCAAATTTCAGGAAATCATGGTTCAAATTCAAAGAAATTAACATGTTAAATGACTGCTGCATGTCTATCTGCAAATCGGCATCTTGATGTATTGTAGGTGGTTTATTTATATTCCTAATATATTAAATTGCTTTCTCAGACACATTAACATGTCTAAATATACAGGTAACAAATAAATGTGAAATTTCGATAACATTTAGAAAAGTATTTCAGATTGCAATTTGGAAATGTTTCTGTATATTGCAAGTTGTATAAACTCAAACAAAAAATTTTGCAAACATTTGACAAGTATTAACTTTTATCTAATTTCAGGATATTTCAATATCTGAATATCAATTTTCCGTACTGTATTGACTTTTTATAATGATGATATATATATTAAATGGCTTCCTTCGATACATATACTTTTGGAATTTACAAGTAATAGAAAAAAGTTTCATTTTGGTAACATTTAGAATGGAAATTTGGAAACGTTTCTCTATATTACATTTTTTGTTAGACTTAAAACAAAATATTTGCTATAAAAATTCTCACATTTTTAGCTTTTATCAAATTTTAGAAAATTAAAGCTAGAATTCAAAGCAATTAAACACGTTAAATGTTTGCATCATATCTATCTATACATCGATTATAAATAACACACATATATCAATTTTTTTTATATTGCTAATATATTAAATGATACATTACATGCTAAAATTTACTGAATTGAATTGAAATAAATGAGATAAACGTTTAATTTCGATAAGATTTATAAAAGTATATCAAATGGAAATTGAAATTAGAATTCAAAGAAATTAACATGTAAAATGTTTGCATCATATCTATCTATACTCGATATCTGGATATTCCGTGAAATTTCGATAACATTTAAAATAGTAGTTCAGATAGTAATTCGTAAATGTTTTTCTATAATGCAGCTTAAATAAACTCAAAACAAAAATTTTCGAATACATGTATTCTCAAATTTCAAGCCATTATCTAATTTCAGGAAATCATAGAATTCAAAGAAATTAATATGTTAAATGTTTGCTGCATATATATTTGTACATCGATATATTGATACACACAAAAATTTCGTATTTTCAGAAATTGCTAATAATGGCTCGCTTAGATACATAACATGTTGAAGTATATTTTTGAACTTTTGTTTGAACAGATAAACTTGAATTTGGATAACATTTACAATAATATTTGAGGCTGTTGTTTGCAAACTTTTTTTATAATACAACATGCACAATCTCAAAACGATAATTTTGCAGACAAGAATTGTCAAATATTTAACTTTTATCAAATTTCAGAAAATCAAGCTTTAAATTCAAAGAAATTAGCAAGTTAAATTGCACGAAATCACATGTTGATAGACTAATGTGTTTATAGAACAGACTTCAACTTCAATGCATTTACTCCTTCTCCAATATATAACAACAGATAGTATTTCATAGGTTACTCACTTTTCAAGTAGGTCTCTTGCAGATTTATCAAATTGGCTAAATGCGTTTCCTGCTTGCAGTTGGGGCTTTTAGAGGCAGAATATGAAAGCTCCGTCTTATCGTTTATTAAATACTTTTAGCGAAACGGCGTTCTTCCCACGTGTGTCCCTCCGACCAATGGCGAACAAGAGATAAACTTCCAACTCCAGAAAGTTCATCGAAAACAATCCCCTCCACTTATTGTCATTTTGGATTAATATAGAGTCAGCAAAAAAAATAATTATGGCATTATACCCACGTCATTGTTTCCAATGACACTCGTGCCAAGTGTATGTAAACGTAGCATAGTTTCCCAAAACTTGTACATTGTGGACTTACTAAATTGAATATTGAGTGACTTTATTCAATTCGCTAGATCAATATTAAACCTTCAAAGTTAAATTAAATAAATGTATGAAATTTTGGTTTCTGATGCACAATTGGTCGGGATGGGGTCGGATACGGAATAACACATGGTCCTTAAGGACCCTCGAATATAATTTAAATACAGAACGTCATGGGAATTTCTATTTCCAAAATTAAACAATATATAGGGGAGACCTGGGCACAGTGGGTAAGCTTTTCAGAATTCATTTTTTTTTTTTTTTGGGAAAATATTTAACTTGTAGAATTTTAAAAGAATAACACAGTAATATATACAAGTCTTCAGGATCTGTATACATTTTGTCATCGTTTTAGAGCTACTAGTCTTTTTGCTATAAAAAATTAAAGTTGGTTGCGCAGACTCACTGTGCCCCTATACTGGGGCACAGTGAGACATGGCTTGGGGCACAGTAGGCCACGCGAAATTAAGACACATTTTACAATAAATAGAACCCAACATTGATTAATTGTGTTTAATTCAGCACTTCAATTTTAAATTTTAAGTACAAATTACAAAAACGATTAAAATTAACTGTAATTACAGCAGCTTTCATATTTCCACTGCTTACTTTTCCAAACGTCTTTTTTTTTCTGCGATTGTGAACCATTTTTACTTTAAGACAAATTTAAAAATGTTTTTTGTTTAAAGTTATGATTAATGAGAAAATATACAAAAAATTTCCAAAAACATTAATTTGGTATGCTGGGACATGTCCTACTGTACCCCATAATGTTGTGTTCCACTGTACCCCGTATAACTAATTTAATTTGAATAAGGTCTTACAGCTGACCACATGGTTGACATAAACTTAATTTAGTTTGAAATTATAGCTGGATTTATACACTCGCGTGAATGGTATATTGCAGCATTACTAATGTTTTAAAATTACACCTAGAATAAAAATCCAATTGCGAGTTGAATAATTACTTTTCAAGAACAAAAACTAAGTGCAAATATTTTCTTCTATACTTGTGTCCGATCACAGAAATTTTGGTTAATAAAAGAGTGCTGCATATATAGTTTCTTTGCAAATCAAAAACAATGGGTTACTGATAAAACCTGATTTTATAAAGACGTTTTACCACTGTGGCCCGTGTCCCACTGTGCCCCGGTCTCCCCTATAACATATACTCTTATCAGCCATTTATGAAAACTAATCAGTTATGATAATGATCAATATTGATACATATCTATAATAGTATAGGGATCACAGATTCAGGGTCGATAAGACCATAACACTTTTTGCAATATTTTACTGAATTATTAAATAAAATATTTTCAAATTCTTTGAAAATAATATGGAACGAATAGTTTTTGTAAAACATGATTAGTAGTATCGTCTGCTAAATTTATTTAGCATATGCCAAACATACAGCGCACATCAGAGCGGAGAAAAGTGAGTTCGGAAAGTGAGTGTATACAGTGTGTTTGGGGCTTTAATAGGATTCCCCCTCAAATTTCAAAACAAATCGGCATAACATTTAAAAGGGGAATTTTCACTTTTGTTTAATCATTAAAGGTGTAATTTTTTTGCTCTTGAATTGCATTTTTTTTGTATTAAGAGTTAGATTTTTCTAAGGTAAAAGAACGATTTTTCTTAGGTGATGCACCTTTTTTAAAAGTAAAAAAAAAGTACGTAGGGTTTTTTTCTAAGGTAAAAGTACAATCTCACCTGGGTCAATTCTCGGTTCTGCAGAGCCCTAAAATAGTTACCCCAAAATTCGGGACCAGTTATCAAACTGGAATTCAACTGGAATCAAACTAGAATTGAAGCATTCTTATATACTATTATATGTGGTATTTGATAAAACTCGCTACAAGGACGTTTAATTATCTTAGAAATCGAAATTTATTTTTGACAAAGATCAAGCATAGAAACAGAAATTGTGTAAACTAAAACTCAACATGAACAGAATTTAAAGTGAAACTTCCTAAATAGGTTATATTTGGATTTTTTAAAAATGAAATTTATCCAAATGTTAGCAACCAAACAGTCGGAAATCTTAAATTTTTAATACTGACATGATATACAGTTATAAATACAAAATAAAAAAGTTTTTTTTAATAAATTCACAATTATTAAGTAAAGCAACAAATGTCATGCATGTATTTTTCCATACAGTAAGAGATTTTTAATATCCACGTACTTGGCGAAACTACCACGTCAAAACGTCAGTCAACAACTTTATAATATAAAATTCCTCAAAAAAACCTCAACAATATGAATCTCTCAGAATAGCTTAAGAAATGTCAGTTAGTTTTAAAGTGTCGATATTTAGTATTTAATAAATTTAGTTTTGAACGTATTTATTTTGCAGAAAAAATTGCAAAAGGAATACTTTTGGATGTTAGTACACAAGTAGTCGTTAAAATTGTCATCCCTGGAGATAAAATACTTGAAAATATTAATAAACTTCTACTCGAGTTCAAAAATGTCATTCTAAAAATACGAAAACTGCTTTGCATGGAAATTACAGTCAGTCGTCGACTTTTGATCTTATACGATTCACGACTGTTCCTCTGTTTTGTGTTTTTTGTGATTTATCCACTATGTATTTACAGAAAGATCATAAAAAGGTTGAAAAAACAGGGTTACCAAGAAACGGTTAAACGATCATTATGTAAATTAAGGCCATACTGAAGTCATGCAATGCGGAGTTTTGCCAAAGAAAAGAATACATTAATGCCCTAGTGAACTCATTTGGGTACATGAACTGCCCTATTGAAAATAAAAACAATAAGGGAACTCATACGAACTTTTCACTTGAACAGATGGACTATCTGAATTTGGCCCACATATGGTGCACATGCGCATTATATTCAAGTAACTCATCCAGGGTCCACAAGTTGACTGTTTTTTGTGAAATGGGCCTGCCAAGATAGACTGCAAGAGTTACTTATATATAGTTCAAATTTCTTTTTTTCCCCAGTACTTTAAAAGCCCCATTGCGCAGTTTGTCCAGCCATTTAGAAGTCGTTATTTTAAAAACTGGGTCAGCACATGTGCAATTTCCCCAATTAAGTAAATAAACTGCAGACCTGTGCGAAATTTTGGGGTCCGTTTGAGTACCTCTATTTCACACTGATTGACGCAAACCTGGAAAAGCATGTTTAACCAAAAATTGTAGGTTCGTTTTAAGTTCATAACTTCGTATATGGCCCTCGAATTATATTATAAATATTCTAATGGGCCTTTGCAGAAAAACCGGTTCTTTATTTCCTGTTCTATAAGCACCATTCATCATCATTATCATTACCAGTATCATCATCAACTAACAGAAGGAGAAAACAAGTTTTTAAGGAAAGGTACATATATACTGCGTTTACATGGGCTCTTAAAAGTACTTTGCTTTAATCTGAGCATACTTACTTTGAGAATGGGCATGGGGGTTGTTTCATTGGAAGTACTTCAAGTTAATGTATATAGCAGACGACATATGACCACTTCCTACT
>JAQGBW010006872.1:0-10092 GCA_034698625.1 Julus scanicus | reverse complement strand
AGTTCGACCATCAAGTTTCTCGTTTACATCCAACTGAGAATGCACATCCAACTGAGTTGGCTGTGCAAGTGGAGACACTTCTTAGTTTTCATAAAAAACCCTGTAGGATATGAGTTAAAACTTCTTTTACTTTCCTACTGAACTGTTTTTTTTAGCTGGAGAATTCCAATGTAACAGTCTGTATTTTGCATCTGATAAACAAGAACCACTGTCATGTCATTATTATTGACGGAAATTTGCAAAGAAAGGAAACCGGACGGAAAAATATATTAAGAAGTCGGTTCGTGGTTGCCTCTGATCATGAGGGATGGTAATGGAGTGCAGAGGTGTTTCAAAACATTTGCATTACAATAGGGGCCAGCTAAAACTCAACTCAAATTCTAGTTTGATACGATTGCCATATTTCCCATCGAGCATATATACGGAAACGATAAACAAAAACAGGTCGAGATTATGTATGATGAATGCGCTTTCTAAGACAAGCGAGCCTTTGGCTGCAAAAGTGCGTGGCGAGCTTTGAAATTTTCACCAACAATATTTGGTA
This sequence comes from Julus scanicus, assembly GCA_034698625.1. Taxonomy (NCBI): domain Eukaryota; kingdom Metazoa; phylum Arthropoda; class Diplopoda; order Julida; family Julidae; genus Julus; species Julus scanicus. The sequence goes on along the minus strand of JAQGBW010006872.1, from coordinate 9,548 downwards.
TTCACCATCAATCATAGCGACGAAAGACTAACTTGCCAAGAACCGAAGCCTAAGAAAAGCCAATAGAAATAGCAGCAACAAGAGCAACAGCAAGACAGAAACGCTGCCAGCAAAACTCGTTGAAGCCGAAAAGCCACTGGAAAACCACCAGAAAATCATCAAATATTGAAAAGTCAATGGCAAAAAAAAAAAAAAAAAAATGCCGGAAGGAACGGCTGACAGCTAACAGCGATGGAAGGCTATGGAGGTTGTTTGTTGTTGAAGCCGAATGGTCAAACCCCAGACCTAGCCGCTGTTGACATGGAATTGAAAAATAGCGCCCTGATATTAAAAAAAAAATCGTGAACTTACAAGAAGAGCTAGATCCCTCAAAGCCTCTTGGATCCCCCTGTGGCAAAATCGGATCAAAACTTACTCTGAACTGAAGCTGAACAAATCGAAACTGTTGGCAAAATGTGATAAAACTGTGATTTACTTGCAAACTGGTATATTGACTAACAAGGATTAATCTTTAGACCCTTGATTTAACGACAATTAATCTTCGAATTGTGAATAATTAGTTTTCAATCATAACTTGTTTGTCATTGTGCAGTCTGACACTGATACATTTTCTTCAGAAGTTAAGGCTTGTAAGAACCTTTAAAATGGCTTCAGTATTTCAGCATGCACACGCAATGCAATTCAATGCGATTTCTTGGCATTAAATGAGGCCGAGCTTTATTTTGGTGAAAGTGCACGTTAAATGAGTTCTGATAATCTTCACAAATTCAATAACATTTCTACAAATAGTGAGACCTAAAGACTGTCAGTTCGTCGAGCAATTTTTTCCCCTCGTAAAACCTTGGCCGACTCTTTGCTAACTCAGTTGCTAACTTCGTATATAAATTTCGTTAATTAAGTGTAGCCATTTTTTTGTCTTCATCAAGGCCACGATTAATCCTCCGCATTGAAAGTTAGAAGTCTTTTGGTTCATGTACCGTGATGATCATCCGATTAAGACAATCACTGACCACAGTTTTCTTGCAACTGAACAAGTTGGCAGAAACTGAATTAGCAATGGGAACAAGAGTTACTCAATGATGAATGAATATTGCACCAACAATTCTTCGTTAAAAGTCAATGAAGGCAATGAAGCTTGAGACAGCAATGGCAAAATCTAATTTCAAATGAATTTCAACCTTGTTTTTTTTTAATTATTAGCATTCCATTTGAAACGAGGCTAATTACAGGCAGAACGATGCAGTAAGAAATATTGTAGATTTGCATAGAAAAACATTCCTAAAGGAAAACGTTAAAAAGTTATGAGACAAAATCGAATCCAGTTGAAAATTTCCAAAAAAAAAAGATGTATCTCTGTTTGGATCCCTTGTTTGGATCTCTGAAAATGTTTCGTTACTGATTATTAATCTAAATTAAAAATATTTGTATGAAAAAAAGTGTTATTAAAATTTGCAGGTTTGTCGTTATACAATTTCATCGCGCGATTTTGGCAATTCAATGTTTAATAGAAGATAACAGGACATGATTTAATCTCATAAATGTAATTTATATGATAATAAAATTCGTTGCATTATAAATTACATTACCATATGCGATGATATACAGTTACTGTACATAATTAGGTTTATTTTAGGATTCATGTTCAATGTTGTACTTTAAAATAAACTACCAGTCAGTTATAATGAAACAGGAGATTTGTCAACAAAATACTAAAAGTAGGCAACATTCTACAAGAATAGTATCTCAATTTCAGGTAATAACCAAAACTGAAATGATTTTGGAATTGGAAAATATTTACTCAGGTTAAAGTTAATATTGAAGTTATATACTTGAGTTGTAAAGACATTAATACAGATAATAGACTTACCTGAGCAATTATTTTATACTTTTCATACACTACATATTTTAATATTTATAAATAAGAGTGCAAATTTTAGGATATTAATGAAAATATATGGAAAAATATACCTTAAAGAGACTATGTAAATATATTCATAAATTAAAGCATTACCTAAAGTGCCTTCATTGTAATAAGAATTTCGAACCAAACGCAAAAACGTGTTCTGCTATAAAGCATATAAAAATAATAACAAGTTTATGGAAATTTAACATAAGCAAAAGTTAAACAAATGTTAAATCAGGTTCATGTTTTGAAAAATCGAATATTTGAAAGGAAATACCTATTCACAATTATGTATATCCAACAATTACATACAACCTCAACTAATGCATATATACAACAAAACATTGTTAACGTAATTTAAAAAAAAAAAGATGAACATATTTTGATATGTTGGAATGTTTCACGATGTTTCACGCAAAACTTCGTGGTTGTTTCAATTTAATTCAATTTTGTTACCCTAACGCCAACATGCAAGATGTTTTATGGGTAAGTTTAAAGACCTTCACAAATCACATTTTATTCCTATTTTTTTCGCACATTGTAAAGTTTTTGCTCCAATAACTCGAGCTAAAAACTTTTTGTGCTAAGCTTCATTCATACGGCCTAAAGATACGCTTTGCGGGTAGTAACAGTTATTACATTGGACTTTCAAATAGCTCTCACAATTTCCCTTCAATATGTCATTTTTGTCGCAAAAAAAAGTTGTTTATAAAAAGTGAAAATTTGATATTGTTATAAATGATAGCCGACAAGTTATCAGAAGGGTGGAAATCGATATTAGCAGATAATGATGCTGCTGTAGCGTATTATCTATACACCAAATTTCGTAAATCCATTTTTTCTGAAAATACAAGGAATACACAAAGTGAAGATACTCTCAGATACGCATTTTGAACACGAAAACTAGATTTGAGAAGTCTAAAATCCGTCTTTCTTAATAATCTGCAGTCGTGCCTATTACACAAAGGCTTACTTTTTTATTGTTCAGGTAAAAATATATTTTCGGCTGCTGGGAGGATCCTCTTTTATGAAATCTCCTGACACGTGTCGTTTTCAAATTTTGATGTATTTACTTTCGCTTTTATCGGAGTAAGACACATCTTTTTTGTCAACATAACAAATCCAAAAAAAAAAACGTCAAAGAAAAGATTTTTTTGGTGACAGGGAAAAATAACCAAAGGCGGGAGAATCGATAACTATAGCACACCAAAATTGAGATCCTGAGAATTTATGGACATTTTTAATACATCAATTTTGAACATTTATAGCTAGCCTAACGTGAAAGCAAATCATGCGTTGCCAAAAAAAAAAGCGAAAATTCAAATTGAAAATAGTTCGCTTGAAATTGTTTATTGATCATTCGTGTGTGCTAAAAACCTAAAATTTATAACCAACGGATATTTATAATACATCATTCTTCTTTTACTTTATATCGGTCAACGTACATGCTTAAGAAGCAGAAAACAAGCTCGTCCTTTAGTGATTTCAGTGCCTCCCGACGGCAGAAGAAAAAGTTACGGCGCTCCCGCACGTCTGCATGACTACGCCCTCTTCCCACCGCACCGAAAATGCCCGGATTTCCGTCTGCTAGCGGAAGATTTCACGCTGCGCATGCGCACTAGTGCCGTCGTGCGCAAAAAAAAAAAAAAAAAAAAAAAAAAAAAAAAAAAAAAAAAGAAGTGCACTAAAATCTCAATGCATTATGTAAATTTAATGCAAATCTAAATGCATTAAATTAGATGAAAAACTTATAATAATTTTAAAAATGCAAAATAAGAAAGATATTTAATGTACGTGTGGGGAAAGATATATTTCATTAATTGTTGTCACGCTAGTATTCCTATTTTCGAATATTATTTATATACATTTCTTGCTTAAATAGTCAGCCTACTGTTGGTTTTGAGAGGATATGCATGGAATGGACCAAACTGATGTTGTATGCTGGCCTGTATTTTCATTCGTCTAAGGTTCAGTAGGAATGGTGTGATGGTGGTTTCTGAAAAAAGAGATAAGAAACCCTGCCAGAGAGGAACAGGATAGAGAAGTAGAGCAGTGTAGGGAAGATCCCTTACATTATGGGAGCACCTCTTTTTGGAGGGTCCATCACAAATGATATGCTACAACTTCAGTTCAGTGTATATATTTAGGAAGGGGGATATTTACCAGGTACAGCTGTATAATAGTAGCTATGCAAGTCTACTGTTTGAATAAGTGCAGATTTTGAAGGGGTCCGTACAACTTAAGCAGAAAGGGGGTAGAAGATATCAAGCATGTGATGTGCAAATGTCCTGCACTGAATGAATATTGGATGGGTGTGGAATCTATATCAGCGATCATTTGGGGCCAAAAGCAAGCTGTGGAAATGGTGAAAGTATACCAATAGAACACCAGTATGCAAACAATGTAACAAAGTGCATGACTGTGCAGGAACTGGAGGGTAGAGAGTGGACAAGTATTCTTTCCTTCTTTGGGCAGGATATTGACTCGCCCAACTATTCTAGGTCCTCGAGGGAGCTGAATCTGAGCAAACCCTTTGAAAACGGATGCTCCTATAAAGGAGTCGTGACTATGCTACACATATGTAGAGGTACAAATACTAATCTACATTGCTTATCACTCTACAACTTCCTCCACCCCAATCGTACAAAGTTCATCCTTGTTGCTCGCCTAGTCCTGGGTCTGCTCGTCCGACTTCTGGTTTTAACCCGTTACCCATGGCAACAAATAAGTAGACATTTGGCAGATTTAAGTCCAAGCCTTTCTTCTATAGAAGCAGCTTCACTATACCCAGTCTAAAGTCAGCACGTGAAATGTCCACAACCCCATCACCACACAAATCTCAACCCTCTTCTATGCCTCTGATCTTAGCCATCCCATTGTTGGTTTCAAGCATCTGTCTAAAACAGCGGTCGGGGAACCGGGGTAAATTACCCCAAATGGGGTAAAAATGAAATTTTTTTGGGTAATAGGGAAATTTTTCTTATATTTAAATTGCTATTTCATAAACGTGTTAGCATGTTTACAAACAAACTTAAACAATTCAGCGCGATATACGGGCGCGATATAAATAATGTTTATTTAAAATTTACATTGATTGTTTTCTTTTCAGAATGATGGGGGAAGGAAGGAGGGGGGGGGGAAAGTAAGGGAGGGTAATATCGACTTACGCAAAAAATATTTTGGGGTAATGATTAAAAAAGTTCCCCGACCGCTGGTCTAAAAGAATACGCTACACATCAAAATCGGAATGACTTTGAGGTGGCGCCACCTGCAATCAAGTTTTTCAACATAACATTTTCTCTTCGAACTTTGAAAATTGCCCCCCGAGAGACAATTAAAGATTCAAGGAAAGGCAGTTCTAGAAATTTGTCCTAAGTTTAGTGATTTTGCAGATGTTGGGCATAATCTTTCATTGTATATAGTATATCTGATAATGACTATCAGATTCATTGTAGGCCCATATGCCATGACATTAAGGACCTATGAATTCAACTTATTTTTGATCATTTTAACACGAAAAATTGGAAAATTTTAAATAATCGCTAAAAATTACTTTTACATCCTATGCATGGACAGTTTCGACGTGACCAATTCTAGTAGGAAAAAATACGGCAATTCCCCATTCCACACAAACTTTGAAATCCATCCAGTGCACGTACATAGAGCAAACCAAGCATCGTTGTGCAACAGTCAATTTAAAGAAAACCGAATAAAAGACAACGTGGAAGAAACATAAAAAGGCAATGAAATCGATGTTGCAAACCGAATAGTGGCCATAATATAGAGGTCCTTAATTTTATGTTGGTGGAAAACCAGCCAGCCGTAAGACTTAAGCACAACTCAGTCTACACCGAGACTTAAGTTTTCAGCGGCAAATAACATTATTAAGACTAAATTACTGTCTTTTATAAAACGGAAGAAACCAACGTCAACAACTTCGGCGATTTTGCGGCGAAACAAGTCGCTAATAGGTGTTATTTTTCACTCGGTTGCTATGCAATTAGTGAGTGTAGACGACTATAAGATCCAGATGCTAAATCCACCAACCGCACAAAATCCCACACAACACCAAAATAACACAAATGTACTTGAAGATGAAGAAGATAAAACAGTTGAGATGCAACATTGTATCAAAGTTTGCGCCTATACAGTGTAAATCCAGAACCCCAGTGAAAAAAATACATATTTAGATCATATTTTACAAAATATAGCTCTTATATACTAGCTTACTTGTGAGATCTACAAAGAGAGTTGATATTCTGAGATCATAACAAGTGAGAAGAGGATAAAACTAATGACATTATAGGGTCAAATATATTACACGTAGGCCCAATAGATGGCACATATCCTAGCTGTATTAATACACAAAGTAAATATCATAATTGAACATATCTTATAAACTGAATAAACAGATATGTTTTGTGGTTATAAGTGTGCCATCAACAGAAAATCCTAACTACATAGCGACTCGTGTATTCTCACTTGAGAAATCTCCATATTGGATATATGGATTCTATTCAACATCCAAATGGATTTCCTATGCTGACAGTAGGGTACCTACTGATCTGAAATGAAAAATGCAGAATTCAAAATAACTCAACAATTACCTATTCAAAAATCGATTCAAAAATTGACCAAAAGCAGGTGGTTTTTTTCGTCATCCTGGTGATATCTCAATTAGATCGGGTTGACTTTGTATAGGATTGAATCCTTTCAGTGAATGGCTTTGATGGGCTTTTATATCGGCGTCTGCTTCAATAGCGAGATTTCATCCTCAGTAGACGAATTCAATTTACGAGATTGAATTAGTGTCAATACTTAAGTCGAAAATGATAAAAGGTGATACGGATCAAGATGAATTTAATGATTGTGAATCCGTGACTTGTTCCGGATCCGTTGTTAAACCCTACGAAATGCAATATGGAAATAGGCTATCGCTTCAATCTCGACAAATTGCTTTACGAAAAATTATTTTTTTGAAGAAGATGGGGAAAAAAACAAGTAATTGAATTTGAGTTAAGAAAATTTGAGCATCTTCAGTTTCTTTTCTAAGTGTTCTGTTTAAATAGATAAGATAATGAGAAATAGAATATTAATAACATGCAAATGTTGCTTTTATATAACTCGGGTGGAAAAATTATATAGGGCCCAATATGTCATATTATATAGTAATATATTGTAGAAGCCTTATACACAGTATGCCTAAAACAATATTGCCATTACAAAAGTATGTAATCACGAATTGGAGACATATGGAGAAATATGTACATATACCCAGATCATGATCAGATATGGATATTCCTTCTCTTATTTACAACTATATTTAATAAAGTACATAATGGAATTACATCATACGAGCAAATTTGACCATATGTACGTGTTCAATATCTGATAAGTTATGTTTTTATTCTGTAAATAATGACGATTCCGCTTAATAAGGCCACCGGTTAATTGGGGCAGCCGCTTATTTGGGCCAAATCTCAAAGAACAGAAACTAACCCAAGGAACCAACAGTAAATTTACATGTTTAATTGGGATCACAGTGAATGAAAACACTGATTCAACATTGAGAAAAAACAAAAATTTGAACATTGTATACAGAATTCATTTTCAAAATTTGTGTAAATAATTCAAGTTTCAGTGAGCTTTGTCCATTTGCCGTACACTGTAAACATGTTCTATAATGCGATTAATTCATACTCTTAAATTGTTTGTATGGCTAAATGTTACTTCAAAGTGAATAAAAATTTCGTATACCATCACACACTTATGTGGAATTCGCTTAATTGGGGCAGCCGCTTAACTGGGCCAAAATGCCTAAGTCCCGATGTGTCCCAATTAAGCGGAATCGTCTGTATATCTGTTTTTTCGTTCGCTTATAAGACACGGAATATCTTTAAGACCCTGAACAAAATTTACTTCAAGATCACTGTCACTAGGGTTATCATATAATGTGACTTCGACCCACACGTTTAACCCCTTGCTATTAAACTGAAGATGTGATAAAAAGAGATTCTTCAATTCCTGATTTATAGACAGTAGAGTAGATTTTTTGAGCAATTTAAGCTTTCGAACAAAATAACGCTTTTTGATGGTCAATTTGTTCATTGGCTTGGGCCTTCGGTTGTTGGTTTTTCAGTGGTCATTGCATCGAATCGTGTTTAAACAACGGACTTAAATTTCTAAACCCTCGTTTGCTGGTAATCTTTTGAACGATAAGTAATCTCATTAACAATACATTGTTGGATGATACAGCTTGGACACTTAATATCCCGTGTCAGAAGTTCATCCCCCATTAATCTGTTCCCCAACGGGGTTTCAAAGAGCATTAATTCAGCCTTAATTTGAAACCCATTTTACCAGAATGTTGGTTTTGCCATTTGTTGATAAACCTCAATTGCATTACAGCGTGTCATCTCCGTTAACCGAAAACGATGAAATTCATCGAGTTTCATCGTAGCTTTTAATACTGGATAAAAGTTAAAACCAGTCTTAATTCCGAGAAATGAACATCGTCTCTATTTTTCCACTTTTGTGATTTTATGAGATTTTTGATGAACGACCCTCATCGTCAGAGAAATAACTGAAAGGGAAAGAGACAACGGTCTCTATTTGTAGACCTCTGAACCCTTCAGGTCATCCGCTTCATTCTCTTTTCTGGAAAAACCAATTTGCATCGTCGCTCTCATTACATGACATTTGAGCTCCTTAAAGATTTTCCAAATTTGCAGTATTTTCAACTACATTAAACGAATGCCAAGTCATTTGTAAAGGTTTTCCCACAATTCCTCTCGTTTTACAGAGCGAAGCGAAGCGAAAGTAGTTAGGCATTTTAAAAAGCGCCATCTATGAAGCATTTTGAGCAACAGGGAAACGATACATTATAAAATGGCGACTGAAGTCTGGCATTTCAGTTTTGATTTTACAATTTTTAAATTATTATTTTATTCATTCATTCTATCTTAAATCATAGGACATGATCCGATAAACAAACAAATACACTAACACTCAAAGAACAATTTATTTGACATTTTTTGTTTTGTTCAAAATATGCGACTACAAATTTGAATTTTGCAATGTTGTGAATCTACGTTTTCATCTATAAAGTTGCATTCTGTATCAAAATGGCATCTTAACATAGATGTTACATTTGAAAATCTCAAAGCAATCTCTTAATTAAGATATTTAGCACCATGTGATATAAACAAAATGGTGCTTACGAAATATTTACAAGCTTTGAAATTAATTCCTCACCCAATGTTTGCCCAATATTCGAACTAATAATCGAGTATTTGATTTCAAACAGATAATTTGTATGCTGCTTTCCCTGTAAATATTTGTTCAATGAGCTCTTTTGCATTCACATTAAGTCAACAGTCAATATTTTTTTGTCAGTAAATGTTCAGAACCACAACCAGCCAAATATGCAAACGACGCATGAAGAAACAACATTTTGATCAAAGCTATAATGTTAAAATTAGCATTTCATTTTTCCACTTGGTAATATACATAATACAAATTCACTTATGGCACAAATAGTCAAAATTGCCAAGCCTCATAGAGCTATATATAGACCGTTGCTTTCCTTACCGCACCTTCCACAACTGGAATGAGCTCCCTTTAAGTCTTCGCAAGAAACTTTTTG
>JAQGBW010006871.1:0-10094 GCA_034698625.1 Julus scanicus | reverse complement strand
GGGCAGCAGGAATGCGGTTCATTCCGGAACCTTCCTTATTAATTACAACATTCCCATAAGGGCAAAGGACGAATCATACCGTTCAAGGTAAGGCGCGCATTCTATTATACTGGGTTCAGTCCCGTCATGCGCGGCCCTGACCCTGGGGAATGTCACATTAGTAGGTCCAAAATTTGGTGGAGTTTGGTTAATAAATTCAAATGGATGAATTCGACGTCGAAACGACCTCGTTTTGATGTCGAATCGATGTTGATTCGACGTCGATTCAACATCGAACATCGACCATGTAACTCATCGACGTCGATATCCTGTTGATGGGGCACCAGACCCTCCAACCACAAGATTGTATTGCATATCCCACAAGAATTCCCTCCATGGCTGTAGATGCCAACTTGCCTCCTCGGGTAACTTGGCACCAGGACATATGCTTCACTGCCGATCTTGCGAAGATGACGCACTGATGGCTTTCTATCAAAGCCAAGCTCGTAAGGTGTGGGCCGCAGACATCATGGTGCAGGAGTTCCAATAGTCTAGAACTGGTCCGTTTTCTCAATGACTTTGTGAACTTCTTGACTTCCTTGCTCTCTTAGTATGTGTCGCAATAGAAGTCGATATATTTCAGAGGTGGCATCCCGATGACCATGTCCTGGTGAGACAACTTGTGAACCGTTTGCTTGTTAAAGTGTCTGAAGTGGTGGTGCCACAAGATAAGCTCATTGGCTTCCTTTGTCTCTGCCAGAATACATTTAAAGACGCAGGAGTAAGGACCCGTGGTTCCATGATATAGGGCTCTACCTCAAGTTTGAACAGGCCTTCACAGGCGAAGAACTGTAGAATCTCACTACCATTGTCATGAATGATTATGTTGCCATTTTTCCCGGTCCAGGTCATGCCTCCAAGGTTGGCTCGGTAGCCCGAAATCAGGTTGCGTCGCCCTGATGGGGCATATCCCACTTCGTGAAGTTTCACCCTATATGGCTGCCATGAACTTAGGTCTGAAGTACGACGGTACCGATGCCTGTCATGGCAAACTCTCTACCGAAACCTTGTAGGGTCCTTGGGGTAATCATCTGGAGCAACCTGAGCCAGAGACGATGAGTGAGACGTCTTAGACGTAGATGTCTGATCTCCCTTCTTTTTTTGGGATTTCCGTTGTGCCTTAGGTGGTTTCTGGCTAGATGTGGACAAAACTGGAGACGAAGAGCGATGGGGTTGGGGTTGACTGGCACAATCCCCGGCTGCATGCATAATGCCCCTGCAGGTATAGCACTTTGTGGAGAAAAATGTTCCAGGAGTGGACTCTAATCCACCAAGTTTTGCCTGCAGAATCCGGCATTCCTTTGCGCTGTGGCCCCGCTTGCCGCAAAATTGACAAGTGGGCTTGCTCGATGCGGCAGCCAAAGCGTCCTTTATGGTTGACTACTGATCCTTGGCAAGGCGACGACCAGCTTCGGCTATGAGGGCATCTTTAATGTTGGAAGACATAAAATTGTCGCCTTCGATGCCATGCCATGCTGTCGTAATCTTCTTGTACACCCGCGAGCATCTGGTATGCCAAGTCAGTGCCGTCTTCCACATTCTTTAAGTCCCAGTAGTCTTGGGCTGCCTTTTCGACACGGCTAAGGAGTTCCATAAGCTCGTCAGGAGCCATATGCGTCGTATAGAACCGAAGCCATAGAGACGCAATGTTTGCTTGAGTAGACGGCTCATATGTAGCATGAAGTATCTTCCATACCTTCATTGGCGTTTCACACTTTGCCACGACGTTCGGAATGGTATCTACAATGCCTAGGTAGAGGTAGCCCTAAGTCTTAAGTTTTGTCCTCGTGATGTTCATCATTGTTATTGTCGTTAAAAGGGTCTGTATCGTTTGTTCGGCCAACCCATCTGCATGCAGGTGGTATGGGGTGAAAGCCCTATGGCTAATTCCATATTCCCTAAAAAATTTCTGGCATTTATGACTCATTTAAGGGGTCCCACTATCCGAAATCAGCTCTTTGGGCACCCCAAACCGTTCAAATAGTTGACAAAAGAAACGATCGATAGATGCCGCATTCGCTTATCTAAGCGGGGCCACCACACAAAATTGTGTGGCATAATCCACCACGGCCAACTAATGTGCACAACCTCCCACCAACGGAGGAAATTCCGCCAGCTCCTCCACTTGTAATGGACCAACCCCTGAGGTAATGTCCTATGGATATAATTTACTTGACATTGTAAACACGATGAGACTAACCGTCCCACCGACGCCTTCATCTGGGGCCAATGATATGCCCGTAGCAGCAAGGATGTATTCGTTATTGCAAAATAGCCTGCCAAAGGATGGTCGTGACACTTCCTCATGACTTCTTCTTGCAAATGTTCAGGGACCAACAACAACAGTCTAGGGGGGGTCGGAAGGATTATGAAAATGCAGTGTCCTCACCAAAACTACATAACCCCTACAAAATAGCCCTTAATCCTACACGGAACACATCCGTATGCAAACTTAATTAATTTCACCACACTTTATATCTGTATTGAACAATACATTTAAATATTTGAGAGCTGTAACAGGAACAGTTAACATTACTTGTCGAAATTGAATTTAGCTTCCTCTTCAGTTCAAATCCAGAACAAGAATGAGTAATGCATGTGGCCAATTAACTAGTCGCCACATTACTCCCCTTCCATTGATTAACGATAGCAAATGGGAGTTGAGAGAGCATGACCACATCTAGAAAAAGTTTGATGAATAACTGTTGGTGAAAAAGACAGTATTCGTTTTTTGAAGTGGCACAGAAGTCAGGGCAACCAAGGGTTTGGTAGTGTCTGCATCAGCATCGATAAAGGCAGGTTTTAACCTGTTAATGGAGACATTAACTTTTTCCCATTGACTGTAAGTGTAAAATAGTTTGCAAATCGGTTTACGTTCAAATAAGGTCCATTTTAACGAAACTAAGAAAGAACGGACGGCGTCGTTACGTATCCAAACATGTCTACAAGTAAGAAGATTGCAAAAAATGAAAACTTTTGGTTTGGCAGGTCGAATATTGCACATTGCGACTTGTAGTTAAGAAAGAAAATCGAAATGGTCTATCCGAGGCTTTTCAGCTTTGAAAAAATCTCCTGGAAGGCATATGGTTTCTCCATAAACCTGCTCAGCAGCGCAGCTTTGATATCTGGCTTAAAGGAGGTTCTCAACCCCAGAAGAACAGAATGTAATGACAGTGTCCATTGAAGGTTGTCATGGACCATCAAGGCACTTTTTAGTGGTCTATGACTTCTTTCAACCAATCCATTTGATTGTGGGTGAAACAAAGTTGTAGTGTTATGGGAATTACCCAAGTAAGCAGCAAGATCGCAAAAAATTTCAGAAGTGAATTGCCGTCCTTTGTCCGAAATCAGTCTCTCAAGACAACCAAAACCAGCGACCAAACTATTATTAAACGCATGACACAGTTTCAGCAGTAATGTCCACTAGTGGAAAAGCTTCAATCCAATGCGTATAGCGGTCAAAACAAGTAAAAAGGTATGAAAACCCTTCGGAAAAGGAAAGTGGGCCAACGAGGTCAACATGAACCTCAGCAAAACATTGACAAGGCATTAGGAATTGACGATGAAAAGGAAACACGCGCCTGGATACCTTAGAATGTTGAAATCCAATACAATTCTTTGTCCAAATGGACAAATCTGTTTTAATTGAAAGCCAAACAAACCGTTCTGTAAGTAGCTTCCTGGTAGGATGAATGTCTAGATTAGCAAGTCTGTGAACGTTGTTAAAAACAATTCGATGAAAAGGTGCTGAGACGTAAGGTCTTGCTGAACCTGTTTGCACATTACAATACAGACGTATGTCGGAACCAGGAAGAGCGACTAACTTGAGCTGAAGTCCTGTGTCTGAGGCAGAGAGGAGCGAATTAAGTTCTTCATTGGATTTCTGTGCTTCAGATAAGGCGGTATAGTCGATAGCTTGAATCTCGTGAGTATCAGTTGAAATAGTTATCTGAGAAAGAGCATCAGCAACTGTGTTATTAACTCCTGAGATGTGCCGAATGTGTGTTGTAAACTGACTGATGAAATCCAAGTGTCGAGCTTGTCTTGGACTAGCTTTATCTAATTTCTGGTCGAAAGCAAAGGTTAGTGGTTTGTGGTCCGTGTACAAGGTAAACTGACAGCCCTCCAGCATGTGTTGGAAGTGTTTGAAAGCGACATCCGCAGCAAGAAGGTCGTGGTCATAAGCACTGTACTTCTGTTGCGCCGATCTGAGTTTTTTTGTAATACATGCTAAAGGTTGAAATTTACAATCGGTTAACTGTTCCAGTGATGCACCAATTGCATGATCCGATGCATCAACCTTCAGTCTGAGAAAAGCATCCAAAAGTGGATGAACTAGGAGAGTAGCTTCCTGTAAATTTGTCTGGCAATGTAAAAATGCAGCTATCATTTCTAGCCTCCATACAATCAGCAATTTGTCATTGCTCTTTGCACCTTTCAGGTTATCGTAGAGAATACCCTGAATAGATGCAGCTCAAGGTAGGAAATGACGATAAAAGTTTAGCATAGCGAGAAAGCAACAAGGTTCCAAGATATTAGTAGGCTGTGGATAATCGACGGTGGCTTTTACTTTGTTGGTTATTATGATTCCTTAGAACTGACAGTAAAACCCAATAAATCCATGCTTTTAACACCAAAAATTGATTCTGACATGATGATGATAATGCCAAACTGTTCAAAACGCTGAAATAAGATACGGAAATGTTCCAGCTGTTCTTCTGTTAATTTGGAGGCGACAGCAAGGTCATCAATATAGACAAAAACAAAATCCAAACCTCTGCATACACAATCCATAAAACGTTGCTAAGTCTGCGGTGCATTGCAGAGGCCAAGAGGCATTCGCACAAATTCAAAAAGACTGAATAATGTTATCACAGCAGTCTTGTGTACATCGTCTGGATGGATAGGAATCTGATAAAAAGCACAAACCAAATCAATCGTTGAAAACACAGTACAGGCAGCGAAATTCGATGGGAAATTGTTCAGTATGACCGTAGGGGAACAATCTGGCGCCGTAGTCTTATTGAGTGCACGGTTATCACCACATGGTCGCCAACTGCCATTAATCTTCTGCACCATGTGTAGCAGAGAAGCAAAATTGCTTTTTAAAGGTCGACAAATACCTTGTTCAATCATAAAATTGAACTTCTGTTTAGCAATGGCAAGTTTTCGGGATCAAGGTTACGTGGTCGTGAATAAACCAGTGGACCTTTTGTCACCAAATGATAGAAAACATCATGGCAAGGAGGTTTGATAGTAACCGATTTACATGAAATGGATAGAAATTTCTGCAAGTTTATCAAATACCGAAGAACCGCTGACCATTGTGATTGTAACCGGAGGATGCTTCATCACGGTACCTTGTGTAGCCAATTGCGTAGTTACATCTACCAACTTCCCGGACTTACGGTCTGGAAGTAGATGAAAATGCAGAAGAAATCTGCATTCGATATTAGTTTTCCAACATCTGCGATGTAGAAAAGCCAGCAAAAAAACACGTCAAAGACCTAAGTCGATGACAAGCATCCGTGCTCCATACGTGGTGATGGCAGTGATGTTTGCAGCATAAAGTTGTGTTAGATCTGATTTTTGGTTACGTATATCACGAGCACTAGGTCGAATAACTGAGACATCAGCCCCGTGTCCATGAGGTTACGTAGTTTTCAAGTCTTGTCCGTAATAATTAAGTGACCAAAACTTTTACCAATAATGTCGGTAGTCGCAAGTTCTGACCGGTAGTCTAGTTTTCCAGATTAGCCGTACGGTGTGTATGTGCAGATGACCAGGAACATGGCTGACTGCAATTCCGAGCTTCTGCTTTGAATCTACGGTGATAGTAGCAGAGAATTTAATCCCAATTGGAACGTTTGTTGCATGATGGAGAACGGTAATGTTTAGTTCTACTTCGAGAGTTTGACTGATGTCTGTACCTGCGGTTGTCCTTGTTACGACGTTCTGACTACTCCCGACGGGATGTGAGGACAGCAATTTGATGATTCAGTTGTTCCCATGCAGGAATTTCTGTTTCTTGCTGCACAGCAGAAAGAGAGTTAGGACGGATCATCTCCAAAATCTTGTCGGCCTGCAGTGGCAATTTATCGAAATCAGCTTTTGCAATAAGAACAAGAATAGCTCTGACCTGATCTGAAAGTTGGTCAAGGAAGGAGCTGTTGTAAAATTGCGCTTTGGGCACGTGAGCCAGCTCAATATCTCATAGTTTCTAGGAAAAGAGATGGTTTTTGTCTCCTATCTGCATTCCTCCTGGAAGACGTCTAAAGCAAGTGTCGTCGCTTTTACCGAATGATGAATCAATTCGAGTCTAAACTGCAGTATATTTTTCCATCACAGGAGGGATTTAAAAAATGTTAGCCACTGCTGAAAGCATGTTATGTATAATGCCGTAACACCATGGTCGAATTTTGTACTGTCAAAAGTGATTCTTGCATTTTGAAAAGCTGTATCTGCACAATTAAAACAAAGTTCTAGATTGTTAAATCAAAATGCAGAAAGTCTAACTGGAGTTTGACCAACAATGAATGTTTTGTGTGAGTCCATAGGCAGTGACTGAGGATGGCTGAGCTATTTGTCCCTGTTGTAGAGCAGTTTTTAATATTCCTTTGAGAGCAGCGATTTTACTCTCGAAAGTTTTACGCGAATGTTCATCCATTTTAATTTAAGAATTTGTATTAATATGCCCTTTTGTTTATGCTTGGATCACGTCCGGGTTACCAATTGTGGGCATTGATTAATTCCACTACACTTTATATTAATTTACATATATGAATAGTAAGGCATAAACTTTATTTTGTATGGAATGATACATTTGAATATTTGAGAGCTGTAACAGGAATAGTTAACATTACTTGTCAAAATTAAATTTAGCTTCCTCTTCAGTTTAAATCCAGAACAAAAATAAATAAAAACAAAAATACTAACAAAGAATGTTTTTTCAAATTTAAAATCAACAAGTGCAACGTTTTTCGTGCATGTGCAAAGTGTTGGTGCATTTAAAGATGCACGCGGCCAATTAACTGGTCGCCACAGTTTCATCCTAACCCCATGCTGCCTTAGAACCTTCAAAACGGACCGAAGTCGTTCCAAAACAACTTTAAGGTTGGTGCAAACACAACTATGTAATCCAAATATAGTATATGGCACACTTCCAACTTTAATTTCAAAAATATCTGAATAAACCCCCTCTGTATGGTTGCAGGGGCAATATATAATCCAAAAGTCATCGACGTTAACTCGAAATATCCCCCGAACAGGAAAATGATGTTTTTTCCTGGTCTCGCTTACTCATGGGAACCTGCCAATAGCCTGACATCATTTCGAATGTTGCAAACCAGGCAGACCCTTTCATAGCATCCAGTGCATCATCAATCCTAGGCAGGGGGTAACTTTCCACCACAGTAATTGTGTTTAATTTACGATAATCAACACAAAAACGCACTGAACCATATTTTTTCTATAACAACACCACTAGGCTCGAGTAATAGTTTTTACTAAGGGTCACTACTCCTTGCTGCTGCATTTCACTGAATTCCGCTCTCACAATCTCTCTAACCTTTAAGGATGAACGTCGCGGCTCAACATAAACCGGTGGGTGATTACCCGTATTAATAGTATATGGGCGGCAAAGAGCTTAAACCCAGTTTCTAAACAGACAACGCAAACATGGCCCTATGTTGGGCTTTAGAGTTTAGGTCATAATTGCAGAACTGTTCTACTCTTTTAACTTCTAGCTGCGCTCCGCCACTATGGTTCCCTTATCCAGAATAACAGCTTCCCCGTCAAATTTACGACCTGGAACAAACAACAAGGTTCATCATCCACATACATAACACCACGCGCGCACGTGCACGCGCTGACATTCCCTCCAAGGGACGTGCTTCTATAAGCAAAATATCACCCATATGTGTCTGCTTCGTCAATTCACACATCACCCAAGAGAAAAAGCACAGGGGCAAAATCACTGGCTGCAACAACCGGTTGGCCATACCTCCCAGGTGTGAGGCCCTCTCTTCCACTGATTCCGTCTCACCACACTCCATCTCCTTGTCCTAGGACTCCACAGCAGGGACCACAGGCATCGATAGCAAAGCCACCAGATTGGATTGTTGTATGGACTCTACCTCATCTGGCTAGTGCAACTTTCCCGACTCCATCCTTTCTCCACAAATGGGAACTGTCCTGTCAGGTCGTCCTGAAAACAATGACGGTCAACGGCAACAAACCCGTATTGCGAGAAAAGTCCCAACCCAGCAGGGCCACGCCCTCCTGCTAATGCAGAATCCGAAACTAGTGAGTGAAAGTTTTACTCAAAAAAGTCACGGTAATTTAACACTTAACTATGCTATTTACCACGAGCTTCGACACATCATATAATTTCCACAACGGCCGTGCCGGAAGCAACGACAGTCCCAACATCCGAAACAATCCCTCGAAAGCACAGACACAATGGCGCCTCCATCCACTGTCATATAAACAACAAGATTTCCAATCTTCACCCAGACCACAGGGGAGGCCATTCGTTTCTCCTGATGGGATGTGCCGGTGCGACTAGCGCCCTCCTGCCACTGCGGGCACAAAAACCGACTGACTCGTCTTCTCCCGCAGCTCAGATTTGACACTTCATCCCAAATGTTTTAAACAAAATCTACAAATATGGCCCAGAACTCCATAGCCCTAACATGTATTAGGCTGAGACATAGCTACTTATTGGAAAACCGGCTGGCCCTCCACCACTCACGTTCGCCTAGGGGGAAATGTGGTGTGGGTTGTCCAAACAAGGACTCCTCTAAAACCCACCAGCACCACCCACAACTTATCAACCATATCACATTGACGTCCCACAAGATTCAGGTGGAATATAAAGGCTCTAACCATTTGTGGCTGATCCACAATGGCCACAAACGCTCAGCCACAATCGTCTGTACCATAACACTTGCCATAGTCCTTGGATTTATCGTATGCACTATTGCGATCATATCTGTTGCTTTTAATCTGGATGTCCCTTTGTATAATTCCAGGGACCTCCATCCCCAAAGGAACGACGCCAAAATCCACGATTCATTTGATATAAGTAATTTCTTTATTCCGATTTGGAACATTTTTAAACTGTGGAATTCTGGGCCATGGGTTGCATGGCGGGAATTCCGGGTATGCTAAGAGATATGTACTTGGGGTCAAGGGTTGTAACCCTCTCTGCATTTCCGAGCTAACTAGGATTTACCACGAGGTTTGCTAGGAAGCTCGGGGAATCAGGGAGGGCAGTTTGATTCAGGCAGTGGTTCAGGTTAGTCACTGGCTGCCACTGGTCGGGGCTCGCGAGTTGCAGCCCGCGAGTTTTAGTTGTCCTCTTTTTTATAAGTTTTAATGCGGAATATACCTAAGTAACACTCAACGTTAGGCCAATGTTGGTTAGTGGTTGGCAACATTGGCATAGAGTTGGCATTGGCAAATGTATGTTAGCCCAATGTTGGCTCAACGTCGGGTGGCAACCATTGGCAAAAGCTTAGCAATGTTATGTTGGCTTATAATTGTCTGCAAACCAGCGGCCAATTGTTACACACATATGTTGGCCCAACATTAGCTTAACATTGGGTGGCAACCATTGGCAAAAGCATAGCAATGTTATGTTGGCCCAACGTTGGCTCAACATTGGGTTGCCATTGTTGGCAAAAGCTTAGCAAAGTTATGTTGGCCCAACGTTTTCTGCCAACCAGCGGCTAATTGTTGGCAAACATATGTTAGCCCAACGTTGGCTCAACGTCCGGTAAATGGTAGTGTTGCACTGCTTTGTGTAATTACCCTATTTTATATTTCTCTATAGTAACTAATACTAAATTTTGTTACACATAGTTATTTTTTATTTTGAAGAAAAATTCCCTTTCTTTAATGCATTACCTCTTCCTTACTTCCATTAAACTGAAGTTGACCCAATGGCTTTGAGGTAAGATGCTGGTTTGCCATGCTTATGGTCAGTGGTTCAAAACCCTCTTGCTGTATGTATTTTTAAGCTATTTATTGTATTTATATATGTTCATCTATGT
>JAQGBW010006870.1:0-10097 GCA_034698625.1 Julus scanicus | reverse complement strand
ACGTTGATTCGACGTCGATCCAACATCGATCAACGATCATTTAAAGCATCGACGTCGAAACTACCTCGTTTCGATGTTGCATCGACGTTGAATCGACGTCGATTTAACATCGAACATCGACCACTTTCATCATCGACGTCGAAAACGTGACGGAAGTTTCGTCGATTTGACGAACATATCAACGTCAATGTTGCCATTGATAAACGATGTCGTTTCGATGTCGTTTTGATCAAACATTTCTGACTGGGTATATTCGGGGATGAGAAGTAACCGCCTGCGGGTTTTAGCTGTAATGTTATTTTCGTTCTTTTAATTAAATTTGTTTGATTATTGCATACTTCATGCCCGGCTGTATTTCTTTATGGATCAACTCGGTCTTTTGGACATAACATACATACATTATAGAGCTTGACTTATCATCAACTGTCACCATTGATTTTTTTTGAATTCGGGCAGAACTGGTTAATTTTCTTTGATATCTAAATTATAGTAATAAGTTGTAACGATTCAAATAAATTCCTGTCTTGAATTCGAATAAACTCTTGCAATTATACCAATTCAAATATGCATGGTATTTCAAGTATTCATCTGCATATGCTTAATTGGGTCAAGTGGCTTTCATGTCTGCACCTAACACCTCCTCCACATTGTGCATCTTGATTTATTGTCATGTTTGCCAAACCTCAGCTACGATGGACTCAACATGCGTAGCATACCAGAATGATTGCACCACTAATGGACAACACGCAAATTTAGTGTTGATTGGTCAATTTACCAATCAAGGTTGGCAAACATGAGGATATTTAAAGCGATGCACAGAGCAAGATCAAGGAGTTGATTAGTTGGACTTTAGGGAGTTATGATTACAACAGATGAGCTTCTCCTGTGTAGATTAGTTAGCTAATGATTATGGACTGTGGTCACCCAGTGTACCTGGGATTTAACCACAGGAATATGTTGACTAATGCCTAACTACTAATCAATACTAAATGACATCGATTTACCTAACATTCGCATTGTAGCAAATATCGGCTAATCCGCCACCTATACTTCGTTTTAAACTTCTTATGTAATCCAGCAAGCTGTCTATGGAAACTTTGGGTAAGGGTGAGTAGGGTGTTCGCGGATCTTTGTGATCACAGGATTTACATCTCGAGGAATAGGAAAGGGGCAGAAAGGCTGGATCGTAGAACCTTCTTGAATCATCAACAGACCTAAGGATCGCTCTAGAAAGCGAGGGCGGTAAGTATAACTTGGGGTTGTACTCACCATGTGTAGTGCTACACGACCTTAGAATGACCTGCCCTAAGAAACCGTGAAAAGGTCATTCACTGAAATTGGTTTCTCACAAAGTTATAATATACAACTTACATATGGCTCAAAGTGAAAAACTATACACATGTGTTAGATAGCTGTGTATGCAGCTAATTATCTTAATTTAATAAAGAAAAATAAATTGGAATTAAATGATGATGTAATTAAATTTACTTACATTTCAAGCAACAAATTAAAATTATCATTAAACAAAATTAATGAGAACAACAATAAATAATTAAACAAATCCATGTCAAACCATACAGAAAATTAATGTCAAAGTAAAAACCATACAGTCAAAAGTTCATTATATTATAGAAATATTTGAAATGATTTGCAAAAAGAAATTACTGTAAATATGTTTGTGTCTCGTAATCTTTTGCATTCTATTAATTAATCATGTAAAAGATGTTCTATTTTGAAATGGAAGCTTCTACAATGTTGAAAAAATGTGAATTGATTGTTAGCCATCATGAGAATAATTTTTTTTTAAAATGATAGCTGAAATTATGCAAAGAAGTCACTCCACCATCCAGAATATAATCGAGATGTATAAAAATTGCCATCGAATCATCAATAAAGTAAGGAAGGGTCCTAACAAAATAATTACTTATACTGATGAGAGGTGGGTTCTTTGTCAGATTATGAAGAAAAAACGATTAAGTGCTTCAAAACTTGCTATTGAGATTCAGAAACATTTGCATAAAAGTGTTAGCCATGAGACTGTATGCATTGTTCTCCATATAAACAACTTTAATGGTAGAGTGGCCAGGAAAAGTAATACATCAGCAGGAAAAAGTCATTAATCAGCAGCAAAAATCAGATAGCTAGAGTACAGTTTGCTGAAGAACACTACCAAAAACAGCCGGAGTTTTAAAATTAAGTTAAATTTACTAATTAAAGTAAATATAACATTTGGATCAGACAGCCATTGTTAACGTATGGTGAAGACCTGGCATGTCCTAGACCTTTTAGATCATAGACCCGGGACAGTTTAGCGATAACTTCGTGTATCTCACTGTTATCCCTTTTCAGGACTAACACGTCGTCCACGTACACTATGACCAGGGCATCCCACTGTAGCCGATAAACGCATTCGACACTATCGAATGGTATGAAGTCTTGACGTTGTAGCTCCTCGTGCAAGGTTCCCTACCAGCATCGACCTGCTTGGTGTAAGCTATGCAATGACTTATCAAGGTGCCAGACACATCTGTCAGTTCAAGTCGCCCCCGGTGGAGGTTCCATCAGGGTAGTTTTATCCAGTGTGCCATACAAAAAAGCACACGACGTCGAGGTGTCAATGCAGCTAACCCCCGAACACAACAAGCAGAAGGAAGACAACACAGATGAGCATAACATTAATCACAGGGTTGTAAACATCTGTGAAGTCGATTCCCTTCCGTTGCTGAAGCCCTTTAGCAACAAGATGGGCCCTGTGTCTTACAATGATTTCTTGCGAGTCCCACTTTCGAGGTAAACACCCACCTGCAGCCAAGGACCTTCTGTCCTTCCTGAGGCGGTACAGAATCGTATACCTTGCGCTGTTTGAGGACCTTTAACTCGTCCTTTATAGCTTTATGCCATTTATCGGCATCCGGGGCCGACATTGCATCACTGAATGTCGTTGGATCAGAATCCACAATGTTCACCTTAGACTTACTTCTCGTACCTGAGAATACAGGAACCCGCTCGTCTGGAGCTTTTGATTCCTTGTCCCGATCCTCGGTTTCCTTGTTTGTCGGGTCAATTTTGAACTCCCCCTCAAAGGCGTTAAGTGGGGAGAAGTCAAAGTCATAATCGTATGCGACCTTGTTATCCCGGCAGTACGTGCTGATTTCGTTAGTGGAACGGAAATGCTTTCCACCCAGGTAATAATAAACATCAGCACGTGGCCCCGTCTGTCTAGGAATAACAATTCATCTCCATGTGGAAGACTACACCGGCCTTGGGGGCCTTGGCAGGAAGTTCGTCCGGAGCTTCCTTCCGAGTTCTGGTAAGGATGTTTGTGCTGTGGATCGATCGTTGGGAACGTTCCCCATGACTGCCTTATTAACTCAAACCTGACTAGACTCAAAAATACGGCCTAGTTGTGGGTTGAAGAAGCAGTACCCTTTGGCGTCCAGGCGTAGCCAATCAGTATTCCGCTGACGGAGGTGTCATCAAGTTTCCCCTTCCGTTGAGCCTGAGGAACGAAACCATACACCTTACTTCCTACAGATCGGAGGTGGGAGAGGTTCGGCGTATACCCCTTCAGACGCTTAAAAAGGGAGCTCATGTCCAGTATTCGTTGGGGCAGTCTATTCTTAAGGTAGGTGAAGGTGAAAAAAAATTCTGCCCAAAACTTGTTTCCCAAACTAGAGTCGCATAACATGACTCGGATAGCTTTAACGGCTGTTTGATTGAACCGTTCAGCCACCCCATTCATATGTGGAGAGTAGACATTCGTGCGCAGATGTCTAATCCCCCTCTTCGCATAGAATATTTCAAATGCTTTGGAGCAGAATTCTCCCCCATTGTCCGTTTTTTGGCTTTTACCTTTCGACCAGTCTGTCTCTCCATCAAGACGACATAGGTGGAGATTTTTTCTATGAATTGGTCCTTGCATTGTAGGGGATTCACTTTGCACCAACGCGAATAATTGTCGATCAGTGCCAGATAGTACTGACAGCCTGTACCCAAAGGGAATGCAATCGGCCCCTAAACGTCTGCAAAGACTAGTTCCAGTGGTGCCTTTGAGTAGATTTTATACTCTGCCGGGTTGGTTGGTCGACGCATTTTACATTCAAAACACGTCTTACAGTTCCGTGGTTTATCTTTTAACTTTGGCAGACCACGGTAATGCTGAGACCTTGACACTTGCAGAATTGTGTCCTGACTGATGTGGCCAAGTCTCAGATGCCACAACCTCAATTCCGAAGATTAAGCCAACCCACCTGTGACACCGACATTGGCTGCAACAATTTCTTGCCCAAGTGGGGTTAAGGCACCGCTGTCACATGATACAGATGGTCTTCCCTTTCAAAATCTATAATGTGGACATCCTTTTTATTGAATACTTTAATTTTGTTAGCAGATCTCTTCCAGGTACAGCCTGCCGATTTGCTAATCTGAGAGGCTGACAGGAGATTTCTCCTTCCTGACGGAGAACATGCGACATCATGGATGGCAATTAGATGCTTTTTACCGTTCACTTCTGAAGAAAACACGACTGTACCCTTTCCGACAATCCGGTAGGTTCCAGAATAGAAGTACATGTCGATGGGGGCGTTTGCTGGTTTTTCCTTAAACCAGCGGTGATCATGACATATTCTCACACCAGCCCCGAAATCCTAAGTCCACCAATCATCGTTACCTTCGTCGGCGGTTAGTGCAACAACAAAGATGTCAAAACCTGCCCTTTCCTCAGGAATGGTCATGTTGTCGGTGGTTTTCACGGACTTGTCCCCTTGGCGACCTCCTTTCTTCCCTTAACGCTTGCCTTTGGTTCCTTTAGTCTTTGAAGCCTGTTGCGCGGTAGGGCCTGCTGCGACCGGCTGCATAGGCACATTAAGGGTGGTTTTTGGGATCGCACCATTTGCCCCCGACACCGGAACAGGTCTGGGTCTCAGTCGGTTTTGTTGCTGTTGGGCTCTGCGCTGGGGGAGAGCACCGCTGAAGGAAGCAAGGACATCACCTCCGGCATTCTTCACTAAACCGGCTGTGCCTGCCCCTAAGTATACCTTATGCTGTTGGCCTCAGCAGTCAGGGCTGCCTTGACTTGCTGGAACAAAATCCGCATCAGGCCAAGTGTGGAGGAGCTGGATTTTCAAATCAAAGTTCGGAGGGAGACCCATAAGCATCTGGAACGCCAAGTTAATGTCATCAATTCGGCGACTCGCTTCTTCTAGTTGGAGAGCCACACGCTCCACCCGAGCGATGTAACTCTTGATGGACTCGAGGTGTTCCATCCGTAGAGATTGGAACTGGCACCGCAATTACCAGATCCTTTCTCGGGTAGTTGGCTCATAAGGATGTTGGATATGAGCCAACACCTCCCTACACTAGGTTCCGGTGAACCTCTGAAAGAGTCTTCCTGATCCTAAGATAGACCAAAAAAAATGATCGAGTAGGCTTTTTGGCACCATTCCTCAAACCTATCCTGCTCGGCCTGGGTGGAAGCCGTGTTGGGATCCTTGAGGTCCCTCCTCACGTACCGCAAAAATGATTGATACAACAATGTGACTTCTTGCTCCTCCCTCCAGGTCGCATAATTAGATTCAATGAAGAGAGATATCCTCGGCGACTAATCAGCAGAAGGAAGCGAGAAGTCGTATCTGTCAGCCATGTTTTACCGCATATGTTCGGTGAAAATTCAAAATTTGGGGGAGTCACGCAGACAAGAAGCGTGAAAAATCCGCATGCGCCTAAACACGTCGCGATGTCTTGGGAACCACAACAAACAATGCCAGTTTTAAACAGAAACCAAAAAAACCTTGACATTCCGGCCAGAAAGACCGGCACGCGGAATTCGCACCTCTGTTCGTCAGAAGCTAACCCCACAACCACCCTAAGTACCCAGGAATAGAAAAACAAACTAAAACCCAAACCTGCGTTACCCGGTCGCTTTTCCTTTCTGAATGTCGAGCGTTTTGACCAAACCTACAGAGATAGGATGTCAACAATGATCGAGGATTAGACACTAAAGATGCATAACACAACAATGTAACAGGTTATAGACAAATCTGTCATGGTTCACAATAGATACCCCTTAAACATCACTGTGTCCTTATTGTCATTCAATTTTTTCCTAAAAAAACCACGAATCATCGCACACATTCCCCAAACGTTATTCTAAATTCAAAAAAATAAGAGAATCAATTCACCCGTTGACAGGGCACTTTTACAAATCTCGGGACATAAATGAATTCCTCCCTGCTCGAAAACCAAAACAAACGTTCGATAGAATGTTCGGATAAAATATTCAAGCAGACTAGGGAGCCAATGAACATTGGGCGGCGATTTCCGTTGGTTGCCAAAACATCGGCTATCGAATCGACGATCTATTCACTGATTGGCCCAACACTGGCCATCGAAAAGCGTCTGCCGAGCGGGCAAAACAGTTTGAAAAACAAACCTGCGCGCCAATCACGATTAAGAAGCCAAATGGTGGTCAACGATAGGCTGACAACCGTCGAATGGGGCAGTATCTTCAGCGACCAATGACAATCCTGATGGCGAACACACACACGCATAATTCCAGGAAGGGTGACGCAGCATCCAAATAAGCAAAAAAAAAACTGACCTATAGTTGGCAGGCAGGCGGAAGGCCTTTGTAAACAGCCACCATGAAAAACTGATGGACACGCCCGTCCAAACCAATGGCGGCGGGCCTCAAAAATTTAACAGGCATAAGCGCAAGTTAATCGTTGTCCTCGCTTCTAATCGTTACGCGGAATCAAGTGGAAAAACAGGAAGCATCCTATCACAAAACGCTGCAGGCGAGATTAGGCAAATAGTGGCGCCAATTAGAGTTAATCCAGATAGAATCGACTTGAACAGTTCGAACGGATAAATCAAAGCCATGCTCTGCTACCATGTTAACTCTAATTCCGCGAATGCAAGGAAAAAACACACACAATCTGTCTATTTAATGATCCTTTGTTTATTCCCCTTAGGAACAACAAAAAACATTTGTGCCCATGACAGGGGCTACTTTAGAACAACAAAAACATGGCAGTCGGAAAAAGATCTCAGCATTACCGTGGTCTGCCGAAGTTGACAGATAAACCACGGAACTGTAAGACTTGTTTTGAATGTAAAATGCGTCGACAAACCCATCCGAGGAAACCCCTTAAACTGATCCATGCGGACGTTTGGGGGCCGATCGCTTTCCCTTCGGGTACAGGCTGTCGGTACTATCTGGCACTGATTGACGATTACTCGCGTAGGTGCAAAGTGCATCCCCTACAATGCAAGGACCAAGTAATGGACAGGATCTCCACCAACATCGCTTGAATGGAGAAACAGACTGGTTATAAGGTGAATGCCATAAAGACGGACAACGGGGGAGAATTCTGCTCCAAACAATTTAAAAAAAATTTTGCGGAGAGGGGGATTAGACATCTGCGCACGAATGTCTACTCTACGCATATTAATGGGGTAGCTGAACAATACAATCAAACGGATGTTCAAGCTATTAGTCATGCTATGTGACTATGGTTTGGGAAACAAGTTTTGGGCAAATTTCTTCTTAACTTCACCTACCTGAAAAATTGACTGCCCCAACGAATACTGGACATGAGTTCCCCTTTTGAGCGAATAAAAGGGGTATATGCCGAACCTCTCCCACTTCCGATCTGTAGGTAGTAAGGTGTATGGCTTCGTCCCTCAGGCTCAACAGAAAGGGATACTAATATATCCTATTAGTGGGATACCAATCAGCTACGCCCAAACGACAAAGGGGTTCAGCTTCTTCAACAAGGTACTAGGCTGCATCTTCGAGTCTAGTCAAGTTAGGGTTGATGAGGCATAATGGGGACCGTTCCCGACCATCAATCCACTGGACAAATGTCCTCACCAGAACTCGGACCGGAAGCTCTGGACGAACTTCCTGCCAAGGCCCTAAGGTCAATGTTCTTACGGCCAAGGCGCCCACGAGTCTGTTGGTAACTCGTGAAACCCCGACTGTGGAGTCATCCACTTGGAGATGAGTAGTTTAACGAAGACAGGGCAACGTGCTGATGTCTACTACTGCCTAGGTAGAAAGCGTTTCTGTTCCACTAATGAGATCAGCATGAACTGCTGAGACAACAAGATCGCATACGATCACGACTTTGACTTCACTCCAGTTAACACCTTTGAGGTGGAGTTCAAAATTGACCCAACAGATGAAGAAACTGAGGATCGGAACAAGGTCTAAACTGTCCCGGGTCTACGATCTCAAAGATCTAGGACCAGTAACGACTTTCCTGGGCAGGACGATGACAGTAACATTATCATGGACCAGAAGTCATACATTGACGCTCTCAGCCGGAAAGTAGACATGATCATTATGCGACATGTTAAGGAGCCTCTTCGAATAGGAACGGTCTTTTTTTCGTGAATTCATGAGTATCGAGGAAGAGGCGATTCCGTATCCATATCGAAGTGTTATAGGCTCAATGCTATACGTAGCCAGGATGACGCGGCCGGACATCTTGGTCGCCGTTAATACTTTAGCAAAGTTCAGTAGTTCACCGTCTTTACAGGCATGGCATCAGGCGGAGAACTTAGTCAATTACTTGCGACAGACCAAAAATAAAGGTCTAGTTCTCTTTAAGAGTCATAATGTCAAGGTCTGGGCGTTCATTGACGCATCCTGAGGGTCCGACATGGATAGGAGTTGCTCGGTCTCGGGGATATTGGTAATGATTAGCCTTTCCCCGGTGTACTGGTAGTCTATGCGTCAGACTATTATAGCTTCAACCGACCATGGAGGCCGAGATCATGGATTCTGTTGATCTTGTAAAGGAGCTACTTTGACTGTGTAAGTTCTTGGAGGAGGCACATCCCTTTCTGCCTGACATAATCCAGGAACTAACCTTGTTCCTCGACAACGAGTTGGCGATTCACGCGATAAGGAACGAGGTTGAGAATAACACGACCAGATACTTTGTGATGAAACTTCGGTTCATCAGAGACTATCTTCAAAGGAAAGTTTTTAAAATTTGCTTCATGGGGACAAGTTAAATTTTGCAGACTTGCTCACGAAGCCCCTTTCGGCCAGCAGGATAGCCGCGCTGACTCCTTACCTCTGCAACAGGCCCCGTAACTTTAAGGAAGGTCTCGCCACAAGGGATATTGTTGTTCTGGGGTGGCGCGACCTGTAAATGAAGGTGACTTACCTTCGTTCACCTGGTTGCTCTCCTGTCCTGGTAATGGTGTCCACACGAAAACCTGAATGGAAATAAACATTAATTAATTAATTAATGAGAGAAATAAAGTCCTATTTTTGACTAACCTTTCGCCCCTTACTACAGTTAAGATTTAGTGGCCCAGGTGGCGCCACTGTTAGGGTTTTTTTTTGCAATTGCCATCTTGGTTGCCATCTTTGCCAACATGCTCCCGAGATGTGCACACATGTTCTGTTGCTCCTGAAATAAACAAAGAAAAGGTAATGTAACATGAGTTTTTATTTCTGATAAAATGCATGTGTGGCTCAATCATCGCGGACCTGCACGCCTCTGAAAGTTATTGATTAACAAATTACAAAATAACTAAAACGGCTCAAGCCCAAGCTTACAAATTTGAGTGACCAACCTGGCTCACTCTTAAATTCAGAATGCCCTCTCTCCCACCCTAAACTTTCCAGCAAACCTCGTAAGAAATGCAGGTTAGCCCTGGGCGACAGAGAGGGCAACATAAATCACATTTCAGGCATTAATCCAATGCCACAACCCGCTCATTAACATACCTGGCCGGGTTCTGTCAAACAACCTTTCACTCCCAACCTTGGGGTCATAACACATTACATGAAGCATTAAGTCTTGTTTTTATTTCTTTTTATATATAAACTAGTCGGTAACCTGTGAAAATCACGGGAACTACCAATACTTCGATTGTACATGCACGCATGGAAAAATATTGTAAAATAGTACATATAAACATCCTGTAAACATGTTAGAAATAGTAAATGTTAATATGAAAATGCGTGAATTAAACGAAAAGAGACACAACAGTAAATTAGTGGATTAAAACACAATAGAATTCGTTGAATTATTGCGTCATCAACACAACCGCACGCGCATTTTCTCTTCGCGCAA